>JARJDQ010024448.1:0-12067 GCA_030264215.1 Geostiba sp. GC000077
GTTTTCGAACTTTTTTCTAATACAGAGTGGCCGTTATATATACTCTGTTCGCTGGAACTGGCTGGAACCTTACCGATTTTTAACGTTTCGAACTGCATGTGTGTAAGGGAGATCATATCCCCTCTCTCCTTCACTCAACATCGTTGCGCCTCTGGAGTCCCCCACCCATCGCCAGTTAGTAACGTCAAAAATCGGAAAGGTTCCAGCGAACAGAGTATATATAACGGCCACTCTGTATTAGAAAAAAGTTCGAAAACTTGGCGAGGCTCAATGCACTGAGTCCAACGCAACAAGAAATTTTACACAAATTTTATTTTGCCTGTAATTGTTTCCCCGCCCAAAATTTTGACTTTATTTAAATGTGAAATTAAAAATGCTATCGATTGATGTATAACTCAACCGGGGTCGAGCATTTTGAAATTTTGCCATAAGATTGCATTGAGTTTATGGCTGGAAATTTTATGGCCAGCTTCACACTGGTACCTACGCCACAATAAGACGTTAATAAAGTTGCCTACTTTAAAAGTTCTTGGGCGACTCAACACTCAACTCATATTTTGTATCTTCCAAGTGGAGGACCGTACTCGTGCGTTTATGGGTGGATTGAGGATAAGGGGCCTTCAACCTTACAACTTTGAAATGGTCCTCCAACTGCATTAGAATCGGGTAACAAATTAAAAGTGAAAAAAGTTAATATAGAATCTTTCTATCATTCACAATATAACGAAATTACATATCAATGCACATTTTCGAATACAAAAAAATAAAAATTAATAAATCTCCCGATTTAATCGTCAATCATCCTGGGATTCATACATTTCTTTCGCTAATTTTCCACATCGTCTTTACATTGGCATTCAATAATAAAAATTCATCTATAATACATATCACAGAATCCTGTATCTTACTACGACTTATGGCATTCACAATTTCTTCATCATAACTGCACAACATCGCATGTCGTTGCCAGCATATCAACACTTATGTACACATTTATAAATTATTAATGCTGACGAATTAATTTTTCAGACGCTTTTTCAGCGTCTGCGCCAGTCCTCTGCTGCGACGGCCGCTCGTGAGATCGACAAAGGTATTTAAAGGAATACAAATTAAGACGTGCGCGCTAATACAAAACATTTAAAAAAACCTCTCAGTTAAGCAATCCAATGGTAAGCAAGCGAAATGCTGCGTCAGTTTAAGTTGCAGTTGCAGCAATTAAGTTGCGCTCGGGCTGTAGCATTTGGCACTCGGAATTCAATCTAATCATAACTTTAGCACACTAAAATGAAGTTTAAAGTTAAGCAAAACATTGAAGGTGCGTGCGCTTCGTGTCTAACGAGTTAATCGGAGACTACAGAGAATAAAATCTTTTAAGCGAAATATAAGTAATAAGTAAAATGTTAGAGTACAACATCATTTACAATATAGGTTTCATCGCGCAGCTTGCGCTAGCGTTCGATATTTATAAAATATACACAGTTGCGCGCCAATGTGGTGCGAATAACACAGATGAGCAGAGTTTATGCACAGTTCATGCTTGCACGGGATCACAATGGTTCGCTAACTGCGCAGCACGCAGTGGGCCTTGTCATCGGCGGACAGCTGATGCATGAGCACGGCCCAATCCTCTAATCGCGGCGCACACTTCAGCGTTAGTTCGCCGAGCTTCCGACGCGCCATGAAGACGAACTCGCCGACGCCGTGCGACACGCCGCAGCGCTGCGCCACGTTGAGGATGACTTCCTGCTCGATGTCGATGCTCGCCGCGCTAGGCTCCACCAGGTTGGTCTCCAGATCGAAGTCGAGACTCTCGTCAGAGCCATCGCTTGTGTGGCGGATAAGTTTGGTGATTTTGATTGCCATCTGGGACGTTTCGGCCTCTTCGTCATTTTCGATTCCGCGTATCGTCCCTCTTGTTACTGCAATATCAGAAAAATCAACATTAGTGTTTTCACTGGTATCGAATAATGTACAAAGTTATGAGTTAAAAATCGCAAGATAAATAATATCTCTTCGATACCCCATGTGTCTGCATGGTCGCAGCATTTGGTGAGTAAAGCTGATGGGGCTGTGTTCAATTCCAGCCGGGTGAAGGGATATTTTTCTTGCGATTTTTAAGAACCTAATTTCTTATCGAATTATAAGGCAATTGCGTCGCAATCCTAACAAAGAAATGTCTCCCCTATGTTTACTCTTCACTCCTCTAACATTGATAAATATTTGTTGTGCGAGTTTAATCTTGAATCAACTCGACTTGTTCAGACTTGTGCAGTTTGCATGAAGTGCATGTCGATCGTCTGATGTCTTTAATTAACCACCACCACTACCACGTGCGTTCAATTGACAGCAATTACGCGCCAAAAGCATAATTCCAATTTCGTTAATAAGGCGAAACTCGGTGCTCGTTAGCCGTTTTTTTCGCATGCCGGGCGCATGAAGTAGGCACAGAAAATGCGCAGGCGAGCGCTTTCTTCGCTCTTCGGCAACATACGTGCGTCAGTGACTTTTGTGCCACGCCGCGGCACGTACACGAGAACACGAGAAGAGCGTTCCAGTTCGAAATTCGTTACCATATCTGGATGGTTGGGAGGTTGGGGCGATTGGACGACCCGCGCGCGGTCGTATTTTATTACGTCTGCTGACCGCGGGGCAAACATTTTCAAAATCACTTTTTTGTGTGTGAGTGTGCGCACTCACGAAAATGACCGCGCGACGAAGCAAATAAAACAAAACGAAAAACAAAATAAGATGCCCTGCCTTCGTCACAGGCATTTACAAAAGCGAAGAGCTGCATGAAACAAGAGTGTCTTTGTTGAATAATAAGGCTGCGCGGCATGGCGGCTAATTGGACACGTGTGAAAGACTGAAATTGATGCTAATAGCATTGTCGTTGCATACTTGCGTCGTTCGTTTACATAGCAAACTCACCTAAATCGCTGGTGCAAAAGGCGTGCGCCAATTCGTCACTCGTGCAGGGCCGACATTCTGCAAACAGTCACAAAACACGTGTTAAACATTGAAACTTGAAACAATGCTGCGCATCGACGGGCGCGTGTATAATTGAGTGTTAATTACCTTCTGTCGGGTCGAACGCCTTCGAGCCCCGCGGCAGCGCCTGCAGATCGTATTCAAAGTCCGCGACGCGTTTCTCCACCGAATCGCTGGCATCCAAAGTCTCCACATAGATAGCAACTTGATTATTCTTACTATTGAAACATCTACAACAACAAAAAAAACAAAAATAAGTATATTGGGTTGCCTATGTTGCAGTGCAAATGTGCAAAACTAACCTTGTAAGCTTACTACCGCCATCATCATTGGAGTACAATGGCAGAAGAGATCGCGGACCTTCAAGGAAGAGCCTCGCCGGTACACGTTTGCCCATATCCGGATGAATCTTGATGCATGCACGGAACTCCCGATCCTGGCCGGGTAAACGTAGCAGGACTCTCAGCGCTCCTCGGGGATACAGCCATTTCACTCGACCGCTGGTACAACGAAGATACACAGGCGTCACCCCACGGCCACCGCCTAACTTCGAGGAACTTGTCGTTAGTCCGCTGCAATAACAAAAAGCTTTCATTAGCGCAAAGCACATAACCTCACAATATATTGCATCCTATCAATAGATGTATAGTCATGTAGTAAAAGGCCAGTAAAAGTAGTATGTTCGAGTTGAACGGTTGAAAGTCGTATTTTTCTCTACAATCTACATTTATATGGCTCTTGTGTTATCCCAAGCCTGTGCGAGATTAAGAACGTGCCACGCCTTGTAGTGGAATAGCGAATAACGATATAAAACTCGGCACCGCGCCGTGCGCCGTTATTAACAGCGTCATAATCGAGATTTGCGCCTAATAGCGATCTTTCACAACGCCACAATGCGGCATCGGGCACACACAACTCTCGAAGTCGAAGACTCGAAGTATACCATTTCAACGCGCGCACAAACGGATTTAAGATTTAACATAAAAGCATATTTTTGTGAACTCGCAGTTCGTAGACTAGAAATATACGTATCAAATTATTTCAACAATGCTCACGCTTATAATGCGAAATGTTCCGGCACAAAAGGGCATAAAGCATAAAACTTAGAGCAAGCGTGTTAGCAGGGGCAGAAGGTGTAGAATGTCCAGCACACCAACGACACGACACATTACACCTTACAAAAAACTCGCCGCCGCCGCGATAATAAAACCTCATGTTTACAACCTGATTTTTACTAGTGACAAGTTTCAGAGTTTCAGTATTCAACGGAAATGCACTCGCCATATTCACAACTTTCTTTTTCTCTTTTCTCAACAGGTAAATACAAATCACTAAATTATTTCTGATTTGTGGGAATCAAATATGAGACCGAACGCCAATTAGAGACGTTACGAAATTCTTCATTCTTGTGTCGCAGCCGCCGAAATGCCCGAAATAAATCACACTTTCGCATGCTAAGATGCTAACGGCAACGTCGCAGGCGTATTAAGCGTGTCGCCATGATATTTAACGATATTTAGAGATCGTGCAATGATATCGGCGTGTCGTGCGGTGGCCGTAACGATTATTAATTCGTTCGCCGCGTCGAAAATGGACGAACGTGATTTATAAGCCGAAGCGTAATACATAAATCCTTGACACAGAATTGGAGAGGAACAAATTGCGGAACAAAGCGTTCAACAGAAACAAATGAAACATGAAGCGCATAAAACAAATGAATGTCGGTGATGTCCAACATCAAGAAGAACAGAACAGAAGATCAAATAATGAAGAAACCGTTCGAAACAAATTGCTTTCGCAGACTATCCAATGTTTTGCAAATTGGTATTAATCTAATGTCTAATACATGTAGTAAAGTCTCATGTTGGGGAAGTAAAGAAATCTTGAAGGCATGAGCGATGAGATGAAATGTTTTGCTGATTTTTGTTTATTTGTAGGTTTGGTTGCCTGCCTGGCCGCATGTTTACACCATGGAGTAATGTTTTAATAGGCAATAAAAACGGGTCGACTTCGGCTTCCTCGCCCCGATATGCGATATCTTTCCACTTTATCGATGAATTAACTGCATCGGCGATTACGATGCCAACTTGGATTGCAATTTATTTGCGCACACGAGGCGAGCGATATTAACGGTGCGCACGTCTGCAGGAGCCTGCAATCGCCGTGTCATGGCGCGAGATTGATCGGACTGTCACTTTCTCGTCGCTTGTCAATCAGCTGCAGGCCTGCAGATAATTGTAGTTTAATAGCTTTAAGATCAAATATGTATTTCTATGTGAGGATATCCTGTATGCTGTATGGTTGGTTGCCGCATGTCACATGTAACACGACGCCATCTTGGCAATGCAAGTTGCAACACGAGATATATGATCTTCGCCCTTTTTGCAAAATTAACCCACAACGACACTCGATAAGGTAAACATTCTTCTTTAATCTTCAAAGTGCACTTTTGGTAGTCGGGTTTATATGCACTTTTTGTCAGCCACATTATTTACGAACTGATGACTCAATGTTCTTTATTTATGCGTGTACACGAATTTAATTAGTTTTTTCGTCGACTGGCAATGTAATGCAATCGCTGGCGACTTTCATTATGTGCACAAGAAGGCAGGCAGCGATAAAAAGTGTTGACCGCGAAGAAATCCAAGGAATCAAATTACGTTTTTATGTGTACTCGCAAGCGCTATTTGTCGATAGTCATGTTTATATTTTATAATATAAAGCACGATATGGCATGACGTATGCGTCGCGCGTTTCATTTAACGTTCTTGGAATTCATGGCGCTGGAGAGAAAATATTTATAAATTGCCATCGCCGCAATTACATTAAAATAAAACCTCGCATTCGTCTTTTCTCTCAACTACCAACTTCGCCTAAAGTTTATTTAATACTTTATACAGAGTCGTACTTAATCTTCGGCATCCTCGCGAAATAAACATTTTCGCTCCTATATCGGCACAGTTGTTAAAAGCATTAACAAACGAGTTGTAGGACACATCTTAAAGTACAGAAATAATCGGGTATTATAAATGGTATGCGCGGCGATGCAATTTGTCGCGTTGCCGTCCGTCGTGTCGCTTCGTTTCGATTAGCGCAGTTGTCGAGTTTTAAAGCGTCTTCGGTGTGGCTGTCCGCGAGAGTCCCGTCGGCGGCGATTATCAGCCGCCTGAGCCTTTCAGACTGGCTGTTCCATTAAAGATTTAAAATTTTAACATGTGTCATTATCGTCGATGCATTAAACCTTGCCAGATTGCACCGCACCGGCAGAGCCTTGAATCCTCGGAGTTACTCGGAGTGGTCACTCCGGGAATACAGATATAACCCTTCGGGCCTTCAGCATACAAAGGAAACAAGTGACAAGCAGACAAGCACAAACACATCAAAACTAGCTGAAGTTGTAAAGTTTTAAAATGTTAAGTGCCACATCAGTGCCACGTGTTTATGATTGTTGATAATGTTGATGCTCGATTCGTCTTTGTTTTCCAACTTCGATTTGTTTTGTCCCTCCTGGGCGTCTTATTGTTTTATATGCGGTTTTTATCAGTGGTGCTGGTTGGGGTTCAGAGTGCCGCCCACGTGAAATCAGATCAAATATTATTGTGCATGTGCGCGGTGAGTGTTATTTACGATCCGCTCCCATATGGTTATATGGAGCCTTTTGTTTTACGATTATGTTTTGTTTCCGCGCGTTTGGCGATTGTTTCAATGCTTTCGGCCAATCGAATGGAACGATCGGCTTGGCAACGTTGCGTCGACGCCATTATGAAATATGTGTAACAATAAACCAGTCCCCTGCGTAGTGATGGTTGTGAATGTCATCTCTGGGACGATGGGACGAGTCGCGTTGCAAATCATTGCTGCGGCCTGCGCTGATTGCTTTTTATCGCCGACGGGGCAGCAGCACTAATTTGTTCAGCGTCAGCGTCAGTGTCAGCTAAATCAAAAGCAGCACGCGCTGTAAATCAAACACGAATCAAGTCATAACGTAGGTTGTACTACGTCGCTATATTAAAGTGACACACAGTAGGTTGTAGGTTATGTTTGGTGTTATTTTTAGAAGCTATTCTTTCGCAGTTGAATATGTTGATTGTGTCGGGTTTGGGCGTCTGCCTCGAGGCGCAATATTATAAATGCATAACGAAAAATCACCGTGGTCCACGATGTGCCCACAAGCAATGCATATCGATCTGGATCTGGTTTGTTCAATGTTCGTAAAGGCATCTCTTTCCCGTTTCACCCCACACACTTTCGTGGCCGTACTAGCGTGGACACGGACACCGTGGGCTATAATACAACGCGCACACGTGCGCAAACGGTGTGTAGGCTGGTCGCTGGTCGTTGTGCGCTGCCCACGCACGCTGCCGGCTCGGGAAAAAAAATCCCGTTCACGGCCATTGCACGATCTCAACACTAATAAGAAATACACATTGCATACACATAACAACGGCCATTGTAGTTCCGTGCCAGCGTTGCGCCTGCGCGACCATCAGAAGCAGCCATTTTGTTTATATAAATTTGCGCATAAAGTGTCGCCATCTGTTGAAACTTGCACTACACGAACTGACGCAGGCAGCGCCACAACAGCGCGTAGTTAATCCGGACTGTTTGTGCTCTTGTGGCGGCGGCGGTGTCGTTACGGCGTTATAGTTTAGAGCAAATTGCGCATAATAATAGTAATGGCACGAACGGGGAACTGGATCTCGCGCGTGGCATGTCCGCGCACGCTCCATCACTTTTTGCGCGAGGAGCGCCTTGCAGCGCGAGCAATGGTGCTGGTTTTTGCTCGAATGCTCGCAGGCTCGCCGTCCATATTAGTTCCGCGTTTCATTTGTTCTGGACGTGCACTTTCTTTCTTCGATGATCATCGAAGAATGCAATTGTATCTCACGTTCAATGGAGGATAATAAAATATTGTACATGTACATAATCACAAATCAAAACCGGAACAGAAGAAAATACCAAAGGTTAAAGAAATGCTAACTCCTAACCTACGTTAATCGGTACAGGGTGGTTGAAAATGAGTGTAAAGGCGGCTTTACACTTGTAACAACTTTGCTAGAGTTACATGTAACATTTATGGATCTGAGCCTCTGAAGGGGTTGCAAAAAAGTGCATCGTAAACAGCGTCTTCTTGGCTATCCGAATCAGCAAACTTGAAAATCACGCGTTTGGAAAGTATCCAGGATTTTACGTCGAATTTCATTGTAAATTCTTTAATGGCGGAATTCGTCTCGAAATTTTATAGATGGCATTAAAAGAAGTGCATTGGGCGAAAGAAAAGTAGGTAAATTGTTCTTCATTGCGATACAGTGCGATAAAGTTTCTTTGTCCAATTTGTATCTAATTATTCTTTTGTTTTAATTTAATGTGTAATTGAAAGATTATTTTATTTGTTATCTATTCTTAGGTGTGTTAGGAGGAAACTAAAGAAAAGCGCCACGTGAAGCTCTCACACTCATTTCCACTCACCCAGTATTTAGGTGCAAGTAAAATTTTAGTTGCTAATGCCCGTAATAGTTATTATTGCGAATGTCATGATTTACGACTTTACGAGTCATTTCTAAACGACTCAGCAAGTTGTAAAGCACATGTACAGAATGTGCATAAAGTCTAGGATTACACTGCGCGATTCTAAGAGCCGCATACTCTCTGTATAATTGAATATTTTGCGACTATAAAGAAGCAGACTGTGGTAAATTGAAAAATTGAAAAAATGAAAATTCACTTTACTATATTCGATTCAAAATGACCTAAGCTAAATCGTAGTGCAATTTTCTTCCTTGACTTTGTAAACACCCTGTATACATACCTGTTCATGAGTTTTACCACCTCGAAAAGGTTCGCACAGGTTCGCACCGCAGCGCCTCGAGGGTTGTATACATTACGCTCGACGCATAGGTTGGGCCCAAAAATATAACGGTGCACTTGCAACCTTACAAGCTCACAACTTGTTGCTTTCGTGAGGGAGGTGAGCGGTGAACACGCCAAATTATAGGGTGCGGTGTGTTATAAATCGCGAGCGAGACTCATAAAAAGGGTGAACTGAAAATCACCACACCAACGTCGTTAAACCATGAAAAGTACAAAAAGTCATTCTAACCTAACCTCTTCTAAACAATCTAAACTTTTACCGTCATATATGCCTGGGTGTTGGATGTCGCAGTTGGAGTTTCGAGTTTAGTTTAGGTTTAACTCAAGATAAGCAAAGGTAGGTTTCACGATGGGCACACGAACGTGACAAACAAAACAAACGTGACTGGAAATTTTTAATTCAACGCAAACATCGACACACTCCTCCGGTCGTCTGGCTGCGCACCGCGGATGGAACGTGTGTTTAAGATAAGTGTGTGTATAACATGCCCCGACAGCCACACCGAAGAAAACCCACAAACCCACCAAAAAGTCAACGTCGGATAGTGCACGAAGTCACCCCAACAACCTTCGAACCTTCAAAATTTCGAAGCTTTGGAGGGCTATGCAAACATGTGCCAGTTTGAAATGCCCAAAAATGTTCCGTATCCGTGTTTCTACGAACCACACCAAAATTCGAAAACTTGATTTATTAGGGTAACCACAAACCACGCACGTTTTTCTCCTATTTGCTTTTGATAACTTGCTTGGACTGAGGACTGGAACGTCGTTACTCGTTATCACTTCCTTAGTGCGGTTTATTAGTTTTTGGAATAGTTTGATATTGACTTAGTTTATGCTTTATGCTATTTACACCGACAATCCGACAAAATAAATGATAATTTCAACGAATTGTATATGCACAGTCGTGTGCATATGTATATGCACAGTGACTTTTGGTTTTATTTATGTTGGTTTTCTGTGCAAATAAATTTTCATTTCATACCTATCTAACTTGACACGCTTTGCCTTTACATGCAAGCTGCAGATTATAAACTAGTTGTAACGGGCGGCCGGAGCTTTTTAATACTTCGCTCTTTGCCCCGCACAAGACCTGCAAATATGACGACGTTTTGCCTGGTGTGCGCTGAGGACGTCGACGATAATGCCGTGTGTCCCTGAGGCAGTCGAAAACTAAACGCGCCTACGATTAGCCCAACTATAGCTTTTGCAAAAATATCCTTAGCCAGAATACGTGTGTTATCTCTGCGTGGCTTCGTGCTGGTAATGTTTATGGCCGCGCAAAATTAAAAACGTAAAATTAAAAACCCCAGGCGTCTTTTTGTTTTCGCCTTGGTTGGCGTTCTGCTTGAGTTGTGGGGGACACAAAATGTACAACACATGCCTAAGCAAAAACAGCTCCAGTTTCCCAGGAAGGAATTTCTTCATGTTTGCTGTGCAATGTGCAGTCTGTAGACATGAAATTTGATCGCAACGCAAAATTCGCGCCAAATTTTCCAGACAAGATGTCAACCACATTTTTAATATTCCACAATCCTTGACTTTTATGGGGTATAAATTCACTGAATCCAATCATCGCGCTTTGTTGACTAGACTGCATGCTAACCCGTCCACGGTTGCTTCGACGAACCGACCAATAATCACTTATTTTGTACAGTTCTTTTTTGATTTATCCCCGAACATAGACGAAAAATGCATTGCCCATAAGAAACTGCAGATCTATGTTTTCAAGTAAATGAAAGAAGTCCGAAAGCGAACATGTTCACGTACGCCGAGCAGAAAAAGGAAAACTAAAAAAACAGATTCGATGATTGCTCCCAAACCACAGGGGCGATTTGAATTTTCTCTTCGGATTCTTGTTGCTAAAAAGAATCCGTCTCGTAAACTGTTTTTGTGTGGCCGCCAGAGGGCGCCGTTCACCTCCGCCACTTTATCTCCGTTTTCTCCCGAACGATATTCCCGAGGGTAATGCAGTTAAAGGCAAAACCCGTCAAACAGTATCCTTTACCATTGGATAAGTTTCGCGTTTCTGTACACTGGACGAAAAAGTTTACACTTTTGGAAATTTCTGCATTTGCTTCGGGAGCATCGTTCGAGAGAAAACGGGAAGACGGGGGTGAACGGCGACCTCGGGCAGCCTTGCAAAAACAGTTTACGAGGCGGATTATTTATAGCAACAAGAATCCGAAGAAAAAATTCAAATCGACCTGGTGGTTTGGGAGCAATCACCGAATTAGTTTTTTGAGTTTTGCTTTTTGTGCTCCGCTCTCGGACTTGTTACATTCACTTGGAAACATGTTCGGAGATAAATGAAATATACAGTGCTTTTCATAGTATATGGGAAGACAATGATTCAATAATTATTTATAGCACATTGTTTCAATGAGTGGCCGAAAAGTGAACTAACTCATTAAAGCACTCCTGGGGTGCGATAATAGTTATTTATGAAATTAGTGTGTAAAATCACTTTACTCACGAATTTCATACCAATTTTTTCTACGACCACATTTAATATTAATTTCATGGATATGGCGGTTGATCTGTCGTTGCTGCATATGGGATTGCATGTGCAACTGACTGTAGGCAACTCCTTCTGCAATCTCATTACTAAACTAGTTGCTTATTGAATTCATTAAGATACTCCATCATTAAACTATAACTTTACGCATTGTATGCGATGTCATAATGACCAGTTTTAGAGGTCGTCGTAGAAAACATATTCTTTCATTCTTTAGTTGTTGTTCAAAATAATATTCTGTTGTTTTATGCGTTTCTTGGCATAATGGTGCATCGCGCCATCGCCAAAGTAATTTCTCGCGTTTGGTCACACATGACCGACGTTGATGGGTGCATGCCAAAGGAATTGAAGAAGCGACAATATGGTTATCAGCATGCGTTGCACCGCGGTGCGTTTGATGTATGCATATACATGCGCGGTTTCTTCACGAAGAAGTCTCATGACAGTCATGACCAAGTTCGGTGGCGAAGAGTACTACGTGACAGATTGCGGCTACCTCCGCGCAGCAGACCATATACAGGCAACCCGACATGCACACAAAACCTGAAAGTTAAAAGTTAAAACTGAGACACGTATGATGGCGTTTTCTTTTTCGACCCCGCGACCGCGCTGTTCTGAGGTAACGAGCAAAAAATCGAACAAATTGATTTCCGATCAAGCTGCTGTATTCAGAATATCAACTTGCTGTGC
>JARJDQ010024455.1:0-16339 GCA_030264215.1 Geostiba sp. GC000077
ATGCATATTTATTCGTCAAACAACCAGATAACGCAATATCGCATACAAAATTTAAGCTGTAAAAAATTTTTCAAAGAGGTATATCTCGAGAACCATTGAGTATTGAACCTTCGTGTACCGGACTTTTCGTCTTGTTTTGATGTCCTCTATCACTCACCAAGCTCTGTAAAGTTTTTTTTTTAATAACTCCCTGTATAATTTGCTTTTTGTCATTTTCGGCGTTGGCGTTCATTTGTGTCGAATTCTTAGGATTGTTTATTCAGTAGGCGATTAATGAGGTTAGGAGGCGAGGGGGATATCATCTAGGCGTCTCTTGAAGCCGCAGTGCGTTTTTCCTTCGCCGCAGGCGCGCATCCCGCCGAAAGTTTGGAAACTTTTAACACACACATGTGCTTCGCATCAAATCATAAACGCAAAGAGCAAAGCAATGCGCCGCCGCTGCCGTTGTGCTCGGCAAAAAGCTCCGAAAGTCCTCACATGTTCGCTCGTTTGGGCCTATATTATGCGCATCAATCATGAAATAAGTTCCTGGGGCCCGTGTCTTTCGTTGCCGTCAGAAATTGGACGGAATATATGAAGTGGATGAAACCCGAAGCGTGGCCCTCAACTCGCGGCCACGTGTGTTTTTTTTTCAACAAACACGTGTTTGTTGCCATAACTAAGTGTAACACAATATTTTCCTCGTCGGGGCTGGCTGGGAGAGACGGGTCGACGAAGACGAATGCGGCGTGGATACGCATCGCGATAAGGGTTGTTTATCCATTCGAGACGTTTTAGGACTTAATTAATGACGCTATTCAGCCGGGAGCGCCGAAACAGCACACGCCCACAGCGCCCTGAACACGGAATGGATTTTAGTGGCGTGTTCAGTTACAGCATGCCCGCAGCTTCCAGAAACGCTACGATTTTGACTTGACATCTTAAGACGCACCGAAGTGGCCCTCCAGACTTTGCATTCTCAAGGCGCGGACGTGCTGTATCTGCCTGAATGCGCCGCAAGAAGGATGAGGGAAAACAGTCCCCAAGTCCCTATAATTGGGTACTACCATTGGTATACCATCGAGGGCCTCAAGTTCATTTTTATGTTATTTAAATAAACATCAATGCGAAAATAACGGCACCCAAAGCCAACAGTCATTATAGCCATCTAGGCGCAACGCAAACATGCGGAGGACGCAGCAACAAATATTTGCTGATTTCCAGCTCAAGACGATGAAAGAACCTCTTTGAGGAGTCGATGGGAGCGATGGGAGGCTTCAATGTAGTTTTCCCCGAGGCCTCGACTAAATCCACCCGATAAATAAATGTGGGGCTGTGTCACTGTGTGAAATGTGTCGAGCGCGTCGAGAAGAACCATCGGACCATTCACCATTGAAGGCGACCATGTGGTAAATATTAGTAAACATCGCACACCGACGAGCTTATGAAAGTATAGTCGAGTAGTCGAGTAGTCGACTAAATGGCCGGGCACTGTTCTCCGTTCTTAACTCTGGTTTTGGGAAGGATGTGAAAACGATCAGCGCGTTTGATGACGGCATCGACGGCGCATTAGTGCCCGCCGCAGAGGTGGAGCAGAGGGTGGCGATGAGGGTTTAACCAAGGGGGTCCACAAAAAAGCAACAGGAAAGAGGCGTGCAACAAGGTTAATTTTCCAGAGTGGGTATTAAGTGATTACAAACGATCGGCGGCGTGGCTTTAAATCAACACTTTGAGTTTTAATTAGCTACATTGCTTTCTCATTAGGGGCGCCTCCACCTTCTCCACGCCGAATGTAGAATATAGACATAACACCCGGTTTTTATAAGCATGATTGAGCACAGTGCACACAGATATTAAAGTGAAGTTTACTTCCAATTTGGCTTCTAATAGCAGCAGCTTTTATACAAACTCATCTAGCTGCTTTGAATAGAAAAAAAAAATCCACAATTCCAAAGAAAAATACTAAAAATGCAGCGTTGGAACTTCCACCACATTTAGCACACTCAATGTCTCCACCTATTATGACCAAGTAGCAGCCCATTGAAAGTATTTAATTCGTCTCAAATCTTATTTGACTTTTCACCGGTTTTTCCATTCAACTGACTTCGACCGCTTCGACGTTGAATGTGTGACTTCTCGGATGCTTCACCTTCGACGTTTTGTCAATTCGGAACAATCCATTTGCGCTTTGAGCGAATCTTATGCATTTTTCATTCTTGAGCGTCCTCTGCAGTTTTCACAAGTCGTTGGCACCTCAATGCGGGATGAAATAAGAAATTTACAAGCAATGTATGCTCGGCCTTCCTGCATTGTGCGCGACCATTCACGCTAACCGAAAGTCAATGAGTTGTATAGTGGGCAGCGAAAATCGTTGACAATTATGGCAGTGGCTTTTAAGTCGTGTTAAGTTCTAATGAATGAGAGCTCTCCTACAGAATACAACCCCCGATCCCCCCGAGGTACGGACCGTCGTTGTTGTAGCGAATTGGTAAACGCCACACTCATGTGCTCCTTTCGGCTTCGGCATTTTTGCACCATCAATTATAGCGTTTAATAATATACAAACACATGATAAGAGTGTGAAGAAACGCACAAAAGTCAAGAGACGGCACGTCCCAGAAGGACGCATTGAGTTTGCAGTTGGCTCCAGCCTCTATATTGTGTGATTGATCCTGTGCTGTGTGATGTTTTGTGTTGTGTTCTTGTGTTTGGTGTGTGTTATTGTAAATTCGGTGTGAATCTGGACTTTCGTGCGTAGAAGCGTAGATCCTCTCCTTGGCGATCGTGCGTGTTGACAAAACCGAGGACGCGCACAATGGTGACAATAACTCGGGGAGTTTGCCAAGCGCGGTGCAATTTATAACCATTATGAATGTCATTTCATCTCATGACACTCGTATGACAGACACCGTTGCAACCGCATTTGCGGACGCAGCACGGGGTTTTCTTATTGCTACGTATACCTATATTAAAATATTTTTAAAAATGGTTCCACTTCACTTGGTAAAGTGCGACGAATGGCGCATCCGGGCATTTCACAGAATATGGTTGCAATAAGGATGACTTACGTCATTTAATTTTTTTTATTAGCAAGTAATGGTTTTCTTTTTACAGAAATATTTTTTCCGATATTTTAAAGTCGCCCGTAAAAAAATATAGTTTGAATTTTTCTGTACTTTGGTGGAGGCGCCATAAAAATGAGTCGAGACAAAAACTTTAATAATTAAAAACTCGAAGAATCATTTTTTAAAGGTGTGCCTTCTTCATTAAAAATTCTTTAAAAATACACTATCGATTTTAATAGCTTTTTATTAATTCGGCAATCAGTAAGTCTTCCTCATTACTTAATTTTTCCAATTTACAGCGAGCTTTGGATCTCCTGTTTGAGATATAATTGAGTGACGTTACTGGTCCAGGTCCAGGATAAATTCTAAGTTGGGTGTGAAAATGTGTAAAAACTTACCGAATCTAAAAATCTGGTTCAATTTGGAAAATAAAAATTACCGATCTAATATTTTTCTAATTTCTTTCCAGTCATACAATAAAAGAAATTGGACGTGTAAAGCTTGCCAAAAATGAAACTTTTACATTATACAATGATTATACTCAGTTGTCACTTTTTTGTTATTGACATGAGTAAAAATACGATGCCCTTGCATCCCAGCGCAACAATAACTGCATGTTATCCAAGATGTGCTTATTTGTTTGCCAAAAACGTTATTATGATAATAATTTCGGCAATTTGATTATGCGTGTGCACTTGAGCATCAAAGCTTCTAATATTAAGCAAATATTCGTTCATCCTGGATGCACAAACTTCATATGCGCGTTTGCTGCACGACTGCGAGTGAAGTAAACTGTGTAAACAAATATTTCGTCCCTTATTGCACTGGGCAAACATCTCGACCATGAGGGCGGCTATTGTTGCCGCGGCTCGAAATTCCCGATTTGTCGACGCTCGAATTTCGCCCCCCATCACCATCATAATGCGGCTAAGTCGCATGTTTGTACAAATTTTCATGTTTGTTGTTGGATTGCGTGTGCGGCGATGCACGAATGCAAAATCCGCACAGGTCGTTTTTACTGTTTTCTTTCCAAAGTTTCCAAAGTTTCCAATCTTTCCATAATGTTGCGCCCCCGCTCTTATTACAACAACCAGGCGTTGTTACGCGGGGAGTCCGGGACTAAAGTGGTTTGCTAGATGGTAACAGAAGAGCGGAGTAATAGGAGATAAAGGAATGAAGTAATTCTGTACCCCGGAAGGGACTTTACGCCCAAATGGGCATCGACAGCGTCGCATTTGCGATCAGCACATCAAGCGCCTCAATGCCGATGAAATTGACGGCAGGCCAAGACCACGGAAATCTGATATCTTTTTTGACGTGGGCTCTTCTTCTTTGCAACAACCAACAGCGCCACAGGGCAGCCTACAAGCTTATTACTTTATCCTAATTGGGTCTCGTGTTAGTGACTTCAACACTAACATTTTTTTAATGAAAAAAATCTGCAAAATAAATAAATACGAAAACCACGTCTTTTTTATTTTTTAATTGGCTAAGTCTCCTTATTATATTACCTACAGATATATTTTTACGGTATTTTACATTTTTTTCTGCACCATAGAAATAAGTCTCGATTTTCAAAAACTTAAATAACTAATAACTCGAAGAATAATTTTTTTAAAGAAGATTTTAATAGGTTTTTATCAATTTAAAAGCAGTCTTATAAAATAATTTATTGTGACATTTATGGTCCTAGCGTTTTCTGGTGCGGCCGCGCTTACTCATTAAATTCCATTCCAACATGCATAATGTTGGAAATAAGGAAGGGAACAAATAAATGTAGATTCAACTTGAGGCAAAGGAAGGTTGGTTCAAGAGGTTTTTTTAGGTTCAAAAAGCTTTTGAATTATACAAATATCAACGGCCCTTGCGATCCAAGTGTATTTTTGACGTCTAATGATTACAAGAAAGAATTTGAATAGGTTTGGGTCTGTGGGGTGGGACCTGTAGATGTCCCCAGGCATTTGTTACAATTAAAAGGAATAATTGTTCGAAACCATCTAACATTAAGAATAAGAATCGAGCAGTTTGTAAAGTTCAAATGGGGATGGTGGTTATCCTCCTACATCCACCCCAAATTACGCCCTTCTTCTCAGCGACCAAACCACTTGTGGCTCTAAAGAGGGTAGCACTACATTCCAATTTCGAAATTTCTATACACACACTCATTTAATCACTGAATTCTATTTTTAATTGAATTTTACATTTTACATTTTACATTTCATAATTCAATCTTTTATTACTGCTTTAATCACTTTGCATTCTTCCATAAAAAACTTGATTGAAACCCAATGAGTCATGAGACGATGAGACGCAATTCAAGAGCAGGCGCAGGTAACCTAAGAAGAAAGCTCTCCTCCCCACTTCAGGTCTTCACGTCTTCAATCTTCTGCAACAGGTCCTAAATTCCTAATGACTCACAGATAAGCTTTTTGATGTGCGGTTGTTCTCGGTCTTCTCGGTCTTCTGTTTTCCTTCACCCCGGCTCGCATGTCAAACGCTGTTCAACTCCCCGTTCTCACGTCCGAAGGCGTCGCTCGCTTCGTTAATTCGAGGGCCCCGCAATCGAAAATCGTAAAATCGAAAAAGGTTTCCGTACCACGCCCCTCCGTTGCACGTGTGCGGCTTTCGATTTTCGCTTTTGTATTTTTAACGAAAATAACAAAATCACTTCTTCTTATATCATCATCATCTCTATATAATGATGGCCCATGGGGTCAACCTCAGCACACAGCGCGAACAAAAGGGTCCGGACCGTGGTGTGGTGGACAAGGACGCTGGCCGCGCAGGTAGAGTCCCCCGCGCCACGGCGAAGAGGGCGCAGACCAATTTGAACACGTGTTCAAATGAGATACCCACCGACGGAATACAAAAAAAAAGGAAAAAATGCGAAAGTTAACGCTCTCCCGCGGCGTGGGTTACCTGCATCTCTCCGTTTCACTCAAGAAATGGCAGCATCCTACCCGCACTCGGTGTTGTTGGTGGATGTCGCTCCTCGTTCGCAGCATCGCAGCGTTTAGTGCGTTTAGTTCCAATGGTCAATCACGTGGTTGATCACGGTTGATTATGGGTTGTTGTTGTTGGTTCCGTTTTTTGCTTCGGTCCCTTCGCGCCGTCCTCCGATGAGAGGGTGTGTGCACGTGCATTGTGCATTGAAATCGCAGGTAGTCTTCGGACCGCCATCTCCACACGTGTGCGCTCCTCGGGCCACGGACTAATGTGGACAAGTTATTAGTCGTTAGTCGGTTAGTCCTTTCGTTATTATGAGTAATGAGAATTGGTGGGTCGGGGCGAAGAAGCGAAGATGCCTTCTAGGACGCTGGGAATAATAAAAAGATGAAGACAGGACGTTTGAAAAAGAGGTGGGCCATTAGAGAGAGCAGCGAATAAAAAGAGCAAATGACTGTGCTGGCCGGGTAGTTATTAAAGAGCACTAAATAACTAAAAAGTTTACAACTCCACAAACGCCAAAGCAAAAAGAAACGCACATCAAAGGCGATTGATGTGACGGCTACCACATACCTACAGACCCTTGGGAATCCGAGAAAGATCCATTAATTTAGCAAATTCTTCATTTCGCAAATCGTAAACATTTAAGGTTCAGGTTAACAAGTTTCCAATGCTGTAGTTATGAATTTATTCAATCCTTTTTTAGTTAAATTCTGGAATGTACTCCAGTTACCGTTAATATAGTTGTATTTTGCAGTTACTCTCGCCAAAATCATACCACCGAACAAGTGCACTTCCAACCCTTTTTCTTTTCCTTCTATTGTCTCCTCACCTCCATGCGACACAGCAGGTATACCCCAATTTATCAGCCCAAAAAGGGTTTATTTTGATCGAACCCTTCCAACACTTTGCATTGTGTCACGCACAATAAAACCTGATACCAACATTGTAAGAAAAAAGCAATACCTTTGTGACGCGCCGGAATGTTTGATAACCCCTTTGATAAGCACAATAAAATGAAAGAGTTACCTCGTTACCAATCGTTACCTGACACTGACGCTCGAAAAGAATGCGCCGCACAAAGAGACGAAAAGATACGGACGAACCCTTTAACCATAAGTCCAATAAAGTGTAATTTAACCCCCAATGCCCCAATATTACAACCGATGCATTATGACCAGTTGAACCCTTTTGGGAGAAACGCTCCCATTATCATTACCATTTACTATACATCGACGAGGTGTTAAAGCGTGGACGGCAAGCGCAACGATATGGAATTAATCGAGGCTGGGAAAGGGTAGAAATGGTGTTTTAAAGCGAGTAAAGAGGTTTGGGTGGTAAGAGACGGTGGTAGCCTGGTAGTGGCATGTATTGCAAGTGTCCAAGTGCAATGCCCTTTTAAATCGCGGGCGAACTGTAAATTGCGATAGCGCCGCGCTGCAAAAATTGGACGGCAGGTGTACGTGGCGATTCGCGAGCTCTTTAAATGCATTTTTCTGCGTAGCCCATCTACATGCAGCGCAAATGGCGTGACGCCGAAAGCAATCTTTTAAAAGATCGCCATATACGGTACACGCTCCTCGTTTCTTTTCATCCTTTCATATTATGCATCTCTTTCGGATTGACAGCGATTTCTTCCTTCTCGCTGCTGCATCTTGGTGCTTTTTGGCGACAGGCCGTACCAAGCCGGCG
This sequence comes from Geostiba sp. GC000077, assembly GCA_030264215.1. NCBI lineage: Eukaryota > Metazoa > Arthropoda > Insecta > Coleoptera > Staphylinidae > Geostiba > Geostiba sp. GC000077. The sequence goes on from JARJDQ010024455.1 coordinate 7,683, forward strand.
ACATGTTTGGCGGTTTGGACATGGGCGCGATATATTATAGAATCTTGAATCTTGGTACGCTTACTTCCTGCGCAACGCGTTCAACAGTAGCACTTAGCCGCTCTTTTTTTGGCAATTTTCAGTAATTATATTAATTGCTGTCACTCTCCAGGGCCCACTTAAGATCTGATGATTTTCCATGGGTTCCGTGGGCACTGTCTGCTGTGGATCACTGACTCATTGGCCCTTTAATAAAGAAGTCTTCCAAATTAAAGAAAACCGGACCCCATCAAGCTAACGTGAACCTGAACCCTGTGCATCAGCAACAAAATAAAATTACCTTGGTGAGCATGCTTCAGGCCCTTTAAATCCAGTTACTCTTTGTCCGGTGCCTTCGCTTTGGGCCTCTGGGTTTTTATCGTATTTTTTACCATCGTCAATGCTTCTTCGCCTCTTCTTCCTTTTTTTAATATAATTTAACGTTCCAAACGACCACTTCGTGCATGGACGCATCGACTCCCTATTCATTGCTCTTTGCTCCTTCCTTATCTTCCTCCCACCTACCTACTAGTGCTACCTACCAGTGCTCTAAGCGCAACACAGTTATCAATGTTATAATTTACTTTTCGAATCGAGATTACGCAACTTAACGTTCACGGATAGGGGATAGCGGAATGGGATACAGACAAGAGATTTATGTGCAGGCGTGCAAGCCCTTCGAGGGCTGTGAGTGTGAGAAAAAACTTGGCTCCGTTTTTGCTCTCATTTCTAAACGCGCACACAAAAAAACCATTCCACGCACAATAACCGTGCGGAGCTGAAAAGACTGAAAAGATTTTTTTGTTAAGCAGAAAGAAGAAAGAAGCAAAACGTGGCCGAGAAGATGCAATTCGAAACCTTGTCGAAACTTGCATAAACTCGTCTGAACTGGAACCAGCATCGACCTACACTCCTCAGTTGCACAATGCCCAAGGTCTAGTCATCTAGTCATCTAGTGGAACTACTATTGTTATCTTCAAGCACTTGTTGTACAGTTCCTCCTCATATCCCGGTTTTCAAATTTTCATACAATCAGCCCTGGTAGTACTAGTACTACGACGAAGCATGTTACTGAAACCAACTTATTGGAGGGTGGATGAGACAACACAGAAATTAACGCGACGTCTCAAGTTACTTCCACATGTGTTACAAATATGCAAGTCATGCAAGAGCTAGAAATTGAATAATTAAGGGAAGACACTTTTCGAATGGAGCAACATATCAAACAAGTCAAGGAGATTCGGTATCAATATTGGTTCTTGCTTCTCAGTTGATGTTTACGATCATGGAATGATGGAACGATGGAACGCACAATTAAATTATTCCCGTGACAGGCGATTACGACGCAGAGAAATCGCATTCGCCGCCGCAATCTTCATCGATCGCGAGCTCCCGCCGCGAAGGATACGGCGGCCACGGCGGCCACGGCGGGTATTTAATTCTGCGGCCGGCTCGTGCACGGCGTGCTCGGACTGCTGCCAAGGCGACTCCACCATGCCCACCATCTCGCGATGCATGCCGCCCGCGGCTCAACAAACGCGCGTGTCCAACACGTGCTGCACTTCAATGGATCGCAGGAAGACCGCTGGTCCTCAGGACCTCAGGATCTCAGGTGCATGAATCGGCGTATTTCTATGATTCCAGTTTATGCGACGCCGACGCACCATGCACAACTGCACAAGGTAGTATGTACAACAGACAACAAAACACTCTTCGGCAATATTCTTGAGTCGACACTTCACCAATAATATAAATGTGCTTCTCAAATAATCTTTCGTGAACGGCTTGGGCTTGGCATCTGCTGATTGCATTGATTGAATTTGTATTTTAAAGAGCTCTTTGACGCTGCACCACCATCCCACGGAAGAAAAGGGTTTTTAAATTTTAAAAATTCATAATATTTAAAAGTCTCGACACACAAAAGCAATCCATTTATATTGGTGTTTTTCTCGTGGCGTCGTGCCATTTCTTCCATTTTTGTTGCACTCTTTAAAACTCCCTTCGCATTGTGGCAAAAAGTACGTTTCTGTATATTTTACGGTTAACCAATTTTCCCGTCAGCGGTGATGGCGACGCATACAATTGAAAATCTTCACGCTTGAAAGGATGGAATTCGCATACAAAATGTAAACCTTTCCGGCCCTTCGTCATTCCAACGTATGTGGTATGTAGTATGTTTTAGAGACATTTTACAGAGAAAAAACCCTTGACCAGTAAGCAGAAAATACGAGTAAGGTGAATAGTGAATACTTGAATACGGAACCGAAGTAAACAAGTTACCTCTTCTTCGCAACTCCTTTCGGCTTCTTGCATATTGCCGATTGTTAAAAGGCCGACCCGACGCCGAGAAAGAAACCGAATTTAATCAATAGTGGCCAAGATGCAAAGGGGCTCGATCAATCCGAACTGAATCCGAGAGTGTTGCTGCTATTATGTTCTATTGCGTCCCTATCCCTAGAACCCTGGAAGTGCATTCAAAATCCTTTCAATACTTTGCATAGAAGATCGTGGGATTGTGGGAATCTTGGTCGTGTTGGGTTATCGTTATATAATTCAGGTTCCGACCTTTAGAATTCCGAATTCCGATGGAATGTGCGATTTCAGCAAAAATACGTAAAATTCAAAACTGTACATGGTATACAAAGGATTCGATTTAAAATGAGATGAGTTGCATTTTACCCTTGAAAGCACCCTTCGACAATTAGTGAAGAGTTACTCTGCAGGTAGGAACACGGTAAGTCCCAACAAATAACTTTGGATTAGGCAAGGCTGGGGAGCTGGGGTCCTGGGGTTGCTCCCGCTCTCCCGCATAGGAGGTCAATTTACACTTTTATCTCAGCACGTAAGTGGTTTTGTAGGATGTAGAGTAGGTGCAGAATTCCACCTTCCACCTTCGGCTCGTGATGCATGGGTTATCCTATCCACATGCATATATGATGTGGCGCGCATAAAGGCAAATGCATGAAAGCTCAACCCCTACGCTAACCATCTGCCTTTGTGTTTTCTCTTTCGCGTTCGCACTCGAACCGCGTGTGTGTGCGCGTATAGATTTCGTCGCCCCGCTGCCCCGAATAGTGTGGGAACTCGCGAGAATCCACGGTTCCCACGTTTCCCACGTTCACCCTCGTGTGGCTGCACCAATTCCACCTACTCGCGTCTCCCTCGCGCGCACTTGCCGCGCCGCATGCGGGCGTCTCGCTCGCCGGCCGCAATGCACACCTGCCCCTTTGCGACGCACTGATAGGCTCCCTTTTTTTCCTACAGCGTACGGCCACGGAGAACTTGTGCGCGGCTCGGTTGCTCTCGATGGGGCTCTCCCCCTACTACCTGCCTACGCGGCAACGACGTGAATCAACACGCACGGACAAGTCCGTGGCTCCGTGGTACCCTAAGGGCCCTGACGTCACAGGCCACCATGGGTATAAATACGGCAGCCGGTCTCCGGAAAAAATCATTCTGTCTTGCGTCCTCGCCAAGTACACTTCCTAACCACCACACGCTTGTGATCTATACCAGACACCCACGCAAACCAATCACCATGAGTTACTACAACGACTACATCGTCGCCTCCAACAACTCGATCAACGAGAACCAGCTGAACAGCAAGAAGGCCAAGTCCACCAAGTATCAGCTCAAGCAGCTGATCAAGCCCCTGCTGGCGCTGGTCAAGAAGGACAAGAAGAACAGCTACAAGAAGCAGCAGCAGCCCGAGTACTACAACGATGAGCAGTCGGAGATCGCTGACAACTACGCCAACGAGATGCTCGAGGCGCAGATCTTCGACGAGATCGACCACTGCGAGCAGTACGCCGGCGTGCCGGTCTATCAGAACGGCACCATGGACATCATGCCTGTCTTCCGCGGCCAGAACTACATTCCGGTGCACTTCGCCAAAACCGAGGCCGGCACCTTCTTCTGGACATCGATGATGGGCGCCGACAACGACATCGCCACCCACGGTGACCTCCACGCCATCACCAATGGCCAGCAAGCGCAATTGCAAGTGCCATGCGATCGTTGGGCCCAAGCCTAAGGTGCTTCCAAATGCCCTACAACCTGGTGCCAGCTTTAACTCATCTTCGCGCCGAGAACGCGGCCCGAGGACGACAACGATTGTGATCAGCAACTTTAATATTAACATTGTGATTCATTTTGCTCAACGATCTTTGATGAATAACTATTAGGGTTAGGGAACAGATTTTTATTTGGCTTCATGTTTTCGAAGCCCATGATTGTGATATTAGGGATAGGATTTTGTGATTCATTCGCTTTAAATGTGTCTTCCATTTTTACCTTTTTTTTATTAATAAGAAATAAACAACTCAACCGAAACAATTTGCTCTATACTCACAACCTGCCCTTGCCTCTTCTACAATTTCAGCTTTCTATTACAGACTTTACAGAATACAGATCTTCCTTGTGGACACCCCAAAGTAAGGAAGAAAAGACCTTTCGAATTCCTCAGCATTGAAGAAGCACACAAAAAATCAAAGTTATGCATGCTTAAGATCCAGCAGGTAAAAACGCAAGGAGTCATCGGCAGCATGGAGAAGAGGTCTATCCGAAGACTGTGATTACCGAGCTGAGCAACTTTGGCACGTACTAAAATGCTTCTTCTCAGCGGTAACTACCTGTTTGGCGCGCTGCGCCGACCTGACCATGCAACAAGTATGTGCCACGGGATGCGCTGCATGAGGTATATAAAATACATGCGCACACGCGAAGAACTTGCGGCTCGAGCGCGACGTCAACCTAATGGGATGGATGGTAGTTGGTAAAGAAGAGATGAAGTGATGAAGAGAAGACGAGAGAACCGAACCGACCGAACTGAACAGAATCTCAACAAGTTCAGACCTGTTGAAGATCCGAACTCCCAACAATCCAACAAATTATTGCAAGGGGAGCAAAATCTTCACCATTCACTTGGCAAAGTTATCTTCAGCCACAGACACATTTGCTTTGCGTTGAGCACGTGTTTTGGCGCCAGTTGCCCGTCTGCAACTTGTTGCATACTTCAATGTCAACTGTCAAGTGTTTGAAAATATGCATTGAAGAAGAATATGCATTCATAAATCCATTAACGTTTCAAGTGCCACTTTGCCAGTACCTTCTTGTTCTTCAGTAATCTGTCCAAATCAAAAATGATCGTTCTTCAACGTTTTGCAGTAGCGTTGAAAATAATGACCACAACACGAAGCACACCGAAATAAATAATTTCAAAAATGAGTTACACGTTACACGAAACGCCCATTCGATGTGGACCTGGACAGGAAGCCCGGCGAAGAATATGAAACACTATCCATAATGCTAAAGACCACAATCTTGGATCCAAAGGACGCGAGACGGAGGCAGAAAAATATCGTGGAACAGGTAGTGCACGTGAATTGCCGCAGGGCGAATGGGTAAATGGTAAGTCTCCCTATCTTCTTCATCGCCATCGACAACGCACTGGCGTCTTCTTCATCTCGTCCCAGTCGTCCCTTCATCACTGTTTTAACTTGAAAGGTAGTTGTAGTTGACTTTTTTGCCCCTCACGGTTCTTCAGTTAGCTCTTCATATCACGCCACACGTGCAACAACATAAACGTGTTCCTAGCCAAACACGCCTAGCGTCTATCTAAACTTCACATCACGCCGTTGCCTTTTCCTTGCCTACGATCCTACGAACATACCTTCAAATCAAATTTACATTCGAGAATTAATGCCCCAAAAAATACAAAAGAGGACCCACCACTGTGCAAGGTTGATTTCTTTTTTCGTTTCATTTGTCTTGTGCCGTTGTGCCACGCTAGGGGGATTAAAATACCTGCTCGTTTCTGATTTTCTTTTTGTATTTTATGGTGCTCAGGCATGGCGTGGTGAATCATCATTTTGATAATCTATCTTTGGCAGTGCCCAGCGCGGTTGATCCTCTCGCTCTCGTAGATTGCCGGCTTCCTGTTGGAAAGTGAAATGCGCGCGAAGTTCGGATGCGGATTCGGTGTGTCCGTCGATAATTGCTCGACACTCCTCGAACGCTCGGTCCTCGGTGACACAGACACTACAAACCAATTAAAGTTAATTAGGAATACCGAAAACGTCGGAGGTCGGACACATCAAAGTTCGTTAACGACAGCCCACGTGTTTTGCGAGAGGAAAAAAGCACTTGATGTTTTTTTTTACGGGTTTACCGCGTGCGAACGGATGTGATTTTTGGCACCCCCTGATAATCTTGGTTTCTTGGTAGTTCGTTGGAGAGTGATTATAAGTGGACTTAATTAGTAGCGACTAGCGAGTAGCGCCTAAAGCAAGTCACACTTAATGCAAATCATGTGTTGAGGAGGCTTTAATGGGTACACGTTTTACTAGCCTCCAATTAAGCGAAGTAAAGTTCCCATTTCCGCCTTTTAGGGATTTCTGACATTACTGTGAAAACTTTCGAGTCCAATATCCCAAATCCCAATATGAATACGAATTTGTTATGTAAATCAAAACTTTTAGGAGGTGTTTGCGGCCTCTTCGAGGGAGCATTGGGAGCATTGTGAGGGTGAGTAAATCGTGTAGTACCTGTTCGTTTATTTCCCCCTAATTCAGCTCGATCCTCCATGTGATTATAAAATCTACCTGTTCGCCGCCCTGATGTAAAGTGCATTGTGTAATCCAACCCATGACTTTTACAGCATTTGTTGGAATACGCAAAATTTCGGGCTTTCAAGCGTCGAACGTGAGAAAATCGTCGAAACGCAGGTGTTTAATTTATGCGGCTGCAAGTGTTTATGGGAGAGCATTATGGGACAATTGGCAAGGACACTCTAAATCTAAGCGAGACCGTGCCAGGGAACGTATCATAAAGCCTGAAAATCTATTATTTTAAAATGATTTATTGTGATATTTTTATAATTCTCGCGTTTCCTGACCCAGGCGGCCTTAACGACAGCCTCTGCCCCTTCCCATTGCAGCAACTGCAACCCTAATCCCCAAATGGCTAATCAAAACCCGAATTGAAGTCTGTACCCAAATTGATATGCATACAGTGCTCCCACGGCAGCGATGGCATCACATTGGTAACCACATGGCAACACATGGCACTTGTTCTGGCTGAAGTGCGCTGGGGGGGTGTGCGCTGCACTCTCGTGGATTGTTTGCTCTTGGCCTCTTACTCAATATGCGCCATGCGTGTCCCTGTCCGCGCGCGCGTAGCACATGTGCCTTCCGCGCCGTCGGAAATTTCATCGCGGCGAATTCTTTCTCACGCTCCTAACCTTCCCTAAAAACGCACGTGGTGGAAGCGCGCGCACGCTGCCGCCTATCGCCGTCCAATCGCCAGGGCCAGGGCTAAAACAAAGGACATTCCAATGCGTCGCTTTTAAATGCGACGTTTGCGGCCACGCCTCGCATGACAATTCAAATCGCCGGGAAAAGGGAAAAGTCCCAATCCCAATCCCAACCAAAGCTTCCAACAACGTTGAATCAACCATGATTGCATTGGCGGAGCAAGAAGTTTTGACGGTACTTTTAAACATGAATATCTTGATTAAAAACATTGCGTCGCCAATTTTATCTTATCCACTTATTCTAGGGGAAAGCTAGTAGCGCTTCAACATTCGTGGCCACCGGAAGTCCACAAATACGCACGCGCAAACTACTACCACTACTACGCTTCTTTGGGAATAATGGAAGAAATGATGAAAGTAGCCTTCAGTGTAGTAGTAACCATCATGAATTTATGGGTAGTAATTTTTGCGACGGCGGTTGCGGCGGTGACGGCAGGCGGCAGCAGACAGTCTTTATAGGGAATTTCATGTTAATTGGTTTTCGTAATTAGTTCTAATTATGATATAATAATTAAAAATGTAAAACAAATATCATAAGTTAATGTTCCTGTTAAGGCTCTCTTTTTTGATTTTCGCCTTTATATAATTGTTGTGAAGCCGCAGATTTCTGTCAAAAAACACAATCGTTCTAAAAATTCAATAAAAACGTTTATCTGAAAAAAGTGCATTCTACACGGCAGATCTTGAGCTGTACTTTATAATGGCGTTTAAATAAATGAAATCGGTCAAATACTTTGAAGTAAATACGGAAAACAGAAAACACGAAAATTTACATAGGTGTACAACAGCCTTAACCTAACATTCTTTATTTTCAAATTCGACAAAAGTTATAAAAGGGGTCATATTTTATCTGATCGAAGATCAGAGTCATTCACATAAAAAATATCCGATTTATACAGGGTGTGCTGCTAATAATGGCGGATGAACTATACATTGCTGTTTTCTTTGATGGTTAATTCTGAGTTGATAATCTTAATACAAAAATGTTGTGTGGTTTACACTTTAAAACTTTGAATTGAATTAATTCAAATTAATTTAAGTCAAAGTTACAAAGAAATTGTTTTGAGTCAAGAGTTTGCAGGTATGTTTGCTTTTAAAACAGCTACTGTGTAATAAAAAATAATCTTGTTATGCATATTTTGTAACCTAAAAATTGCAACTTTGATGACCTCGAAGAGAGTTAGAACATTTTTGTATTAAGATTTTCGACTCAAAATTAACCAAAGAAAAGCGCCACGTGTACTTCTTCCGCCTATTTTAGCACCCGTGCTAACACCCTGTATTGCAATTTATTTTATGAAGCTGGATTCAAAAATTGCGGGCATGA
>JARJDQ010024459.1:0-16445 GCA_030264215.1 Geostiba sp. GC000077
GCATGAATAATTTTACCATAAACGCCAATAGCTATAGAACTCTGTTGAATCATTTCTTGACAATGGGCCTGAATGTGCCGCACGAATTTGAATGTTTATAACATGCATAATGTTCGTTATTGGATTGCGCCGCGAGGATGTTACAAGACGTTAAGTAAGGTAGTGTGCCATCGCCTCCTCGCCGGTTACCATCACCTGTGCGCGGCCGCCCCGAAATTCGTCGTCCGTTGCCTTTCTGCGCGCTTTTTCTTCGCCAGTTCGAGTGTGGCGCACGCAGCGGCGACTTTAATTAAACGCGGACTGTCGGGCCCGAAAAAAGACGTCGGACGCTCTGCCAACGGTCAGCGGCCGCTCGTTTAACTGTAAAACGCAGCCGTTTAAGTTTCAAATTTACGGGCGCACGGCGCACCATTCAACATCGAAGGCTGCAGCCGAAGTCTCCAAAGTCGTGTTCATCAATCACAAATTGTGCGCGTGTAAATCGAAAATCGAAAATCTACATCAGCAATCGGCAAATGTGAGATGTGTATGTGAAATGTGTGATTCGGGCACGTGTTACATGCCACGCCGATATCAGCCGAAATGTTAATGACGTTAATTAATATCAACTTTGATTTTCGGACGACGTGACGTTTGTAATTAATCAATCGCTCATCAAATGGTGCCACTTTTAATAAATTTTAAAACGCGATGAAACACATTTTAAATTTTCTACATGTTTATGAGTTTTTAATTTTATGCACTGTGCAAAACCAACAAGTCGTAAATTATAAAATTAAATACTTAACAGGTGCGCGGAAGCGTTGAAAATTGTTGCAAACGCAAGTGTTAGATAAGTGGACTTAAGACTTAAGTCGAAACTTTAAAAGAGGCGAATTTTCTAATTTCTACTTGATGAGCGCCAAACCGTGACGATAATTATTAGGCTTGATTAATGAAATTTGCCAAACTGAAACTTAAAACTTGAAACAATAAACAAATTATAGGTACCTATATAATTACATGTGGAACGGTAATTTGAAGTTGAAGTTGAATAAACTTTAAATTGAGGCATTTAAAAAGGCTTAAAGCTGTGGCTTAAAGTGAGCATTTGCATCGAACATGGATTATAAATACATTTGGTCTACAACAGTTTCGTAATCTTTTGAGCAGTACCCTTGGTGCCTTGGTAAATATACACTTACTGCACAATTATAGGTTAAGAAGTATTTGTTAGGATCTTGTGGTTGTGGAGTTATTTAATTTGCTACATTCGTGCGCTTTCACATGCTTCTTCTAAAGACGTGGTTTTGCGCAGCTTTAAGGGCTTTAAGGGCTGTCGAAACTAGTTGCAAACTACTATTCCAACACATGATTAAAATTCGAAGGGGGATGTTAACAAATAAACTTTGCAAGGCCGAAAAGTTTAAATACGAAATTGTGGCAACATGGCAAGTCATATTTATTGCCATTTGCTAAAGACAAGTTCAAGTCGTAAAGATGTTTTTGGAAATGTTGGAAATCAAAATGACATAGGCAACCAATTGCACAGGTATATTGCCTCATTTCCTAGGCAACTAGTATAGTCGAATAGATTTGTTGCTTGCCCCAGTTTGCAGTTTGCACCAATCGGTGATCGGTAATCTGTAATGGCACAGGTTGCAATCTGCAATCACCAATCGGCAATCACACAATCGTATCGGGGAAATCCGCATTTCGATGACAATTTATATCACTATCACTACAAAACGTGTGCGCACGCAGCACGCAGCACACAGAACGTGTCCAATCAATCATTAACACAAATCACGCTTATCCGTGCATCTTTGTGCAATCCGGCGGGCGATCGAATTTGCCTGCACGACCGCCGACCACGATATGCATGCCGCCCCCTCTCCCCCACCCTCTTGAGCAAACATTCACAGAATGATAATTTATTTCCATTTTATTGCGGCGCAATATGCACTTTGCACTCGTTACTCATTTTAAATAATAAATGCAAATCATCAAATCCAATCAATCCCTCAATAAACTTGTGGTAAAATTTATCGTGGAATTAATGTTCACCTAGTTACGCTTAATGTTTGCTTACGTGCTTTGTTTTTCCGAGCAATGGAGCGCAAATTACTGGTTGTAGCTGCAACTGGCAACGTGGCAACGTTGCAACGCTTTCCGGGAATTACGAAATTTCGCCGTTTTATTGCTTCGCATGCTTCGCAGTCTTTCGCACCTTGTTGGCAGGGGCAGGCATTGTTAAGGTGCGAGCGTGGAATAATACAATGGAAAGTTATCACTCGATGACTCGATTATGATATTATGATTAGAAATCGTGTTTGCAAAGTTGCGAATGCGGCGCATTACGTGCCAGTCTGCCAGTGTAAGTTTCGCTCGGCGAGCAAAGCCAAAACGACGGTTGGCCCGGTTGCATTAGCGCAAATTACGAATTTTGCTAATGCAACACGAAATTTAATGCAATTGCGTCGAGATTTATGGGGTTTCACGCTTTGTGCTGCCCTTCTGCCGAATTTAAGGGCAAACACAACGTCATTGGTTATTCATTGCTTTTTCTTTTGTTTGCAATGTTCCGGCAGATGGCGCTCTTTTGCACTTTTGTAGTAACAGCTATATGCAACCCACACTCCAACTGAAGGCAACCTATGCAACCAAATTTACACTGTAAGGCAAAGTCGACACAATGGCAGTTTTGCTTTTGAAGCTTTAATAATTCCTTTCATCTTTCATGCTGACGCAATTAGACACTCATGATGTGCACGTGCTGACGAGTTTCTGCGAGGAATGCACTTGAATTCTTTCGGGTTTGAGGTATTTCGTCCACTTTGTAGTTTGCACGTTCCATCGACCAAGCGAGGTTAATAAGTTAATGAGTTGAAGTGTCTCTGAGACTTGTTCGCTAGTTCGCTATACGCAGAACTGCCTTGCACTGTTGGTTGCCTAGTGCCTACTCGTGAAGCGGCGACTCCGTGCGGTTATACTCGTTAGCGCGTGTGGTAACACTGAAAATGCATCGGCGGAACGGTTCGGGGAAGTATGCAATTCCACTTGGGGGGCGGCTAACCAACTAAACCACCAAACCCACCCGGCGCTCAGGAGCCTGGAAGCCTGGAAGCCTGGAACAAGTTAAATAGGCAACCACCATTACATATTATTTGGCATTTGTTTTTGACAAGTGTAAAATAGACAAATTCAGTCACTGGGTAATTGAAACCGGAAACCATGCGTTATGAAAGTGCACATTTCATTTCGCTAATTTAATGAACTAGTTTACACTTTAGTACTTTACACATCGAGCGTGGTCGTTGCAATGTTTCGACGTTTCGACGATTTAGCCAACTGTTTTTTGTTATGTGTACGCAAGCAATTTACTATTAGCTTAATATGGATGTAGTCGTGTAGTGTGTACATACTTGTAATTAAAAAGCATTCAAACGTGAAGTTTAAAAATTCGCATACAAAATTAATTAGTATCGGAAATTAAAAACACTGCAACTGCCCAAACACAGAAGTTGAAAAATACGACAACTGTGCGTGGAATTGGAATAAATCGCATGGGAAGCAAATACACAATGCAACACTGCAAAACACACAAGCACAAATGAATAAGTAATGACCAAGTGAGCAATGAACGGATTACGTAAATTGATGTTGACTTGCCTGCAACAAACAAATTGTAAGAGTGTTGTATAGTGTAATTAAACCGACTAGCACAAGAAGCACTAGAAACGTAAAAATATTCATGACGAAATTATGGTACCAATTTAATAAAGGATTGAAGACTTATTTGTGTGTTTCAATTTCACTCTTGATTTTTTTAAACTCTCTCTAAAATTTCCATTCTGTGACTATAGGCAACTCAAATTACGTATAATACAAAATGGCTTCAAAACTGCCAAATAAGTGGAGACAGCGCCACCTATCGTTCTAGGATTGAAGAATTGAAAAACGTATCTTTTCGTAATTTCTTAATTAGTCATGTAACTGTTAATAAATGTTATACCTTCGTGATATCATTCGATGGCTTGCTTCTTGAATGACATAACTGTGCCGTTAATAGCCACACTGTCCACACACAATTAAATAACAAACCGCAAGCACAGGAATCGAATAAGAGTACGAATGCTGTAGAATAGAGGCAAATTGCTGTAAGCGGTAATGTAAGTAAAGTAAGCTTATGTGTCAGCTGTAAATTCAAAGTCGTCGTGGTTCCCCCGATTCCACACACAAGTCGCCACATTTACATGCAAGCACAAAAATTATGCACAAGTGCGTGGTATTGGTATATTCTGTGGTTCCGTCGTTCTGTGGTTCATCTTCAAGCAGCCAGCCCACATCAGGTTTGGTTATGTGAGTCTGTGATTCGTCGGGTGAATGGTTCCTGTAGGCCTGCAGGCCACAGCAGGCCAGCAGCAATTTTGCACAAACGCACAGTGCACAGTCTTTCCTCTCTTGTTCTCATTTGACTCGGTGCCCTCCGCCAACTCATGGCACGAGTCTTCCGCGACGCGAATCGTGTGCTGCTTGCCTTATTGCCCTACTACTCGTCGTGATGACGATTGCATCAGCGTGGTTTTTGGTGTTTGGTAGACGCCACAAGAAGTCTTGGAGATGTAAATCATGCACCGGCGTTGTGGAGGCACAGTGACCTCGTTACCTTTACTCCATCTTCCAATCTTCCTCGCTCGCATTTGGGCGTTCGTATCGTGCGTATTTTCTTCGTTTTGTTCATTTGTTCCGTCGTTCCGTGCATGACACAACTGTCAATTTTCATAAACAGATTCTTTCCTGAGACTTTTCTTGCACTACAGGGTTGTACCAAGTTCCAAAATGATCTAAACAAGAAAAATTCTTTTTTTTGCTATAACTCCGTCACGACGTCACACAAAATGGCCGCCATGACGCGTTGATGACAGGTCAAAGGTGCTCGGCACTTGTTGCTTTGCGTACCAAATTTTCAAGCGTTCTGAGGTCACAGGTCACACGTGACCTGAGAACACATATATCAATTCAATTATCTACACCACACCCAAGATCCAAGTCCTCAGATTGATTAAATATGATATTCATATAAAATATACTGGATGTCCCAAGTTAAATTCGAACAAAGTTTTAAAGATATGATTTTTTCGGAAGAATCCTCATTTTTAACATAAAACTTTAAATATTTCGCAAACTAACAGATAAAATCAAAAAAACTTCGATGACAAAGTTGTTTAGAATTAAGCAATACATCATAATATCATTTTAATAAAAGTATATCATTCCATTTAAGAAAATGTTATTTTTTGCAATATCTGCTTTGTGTAACACCCAGTATAGTTGAAAATAATTTTAAATTGTGCGCCTCTCAATTCTACCAAACGTTATGTTTTTAAATGCCCAGTATTTCTATACAAAACAGAGGTTCGAATTGAACTTGGGACACTCGGTATATAAAATATCGTTTAACTGAAAATATTAAAACGGCTTCAACCGTACAACCTTACAACCTTACAAGTGTTATAAGATATAACACTTGTTTACTACTTTAAGATTAATTGGTATCCGAACGAATGTTGAAAAGGTTGTATAAGGCAGCAAACGTATACCGATACGTTATTCGTTAACAAAACAAGTTGCAAACAATCGCTGGTATCGCTCTTCTCGCGCCTCGAGGCCCACAAGTCTCCGGAAGCTGGATAATTAATCCTGTTGTCGCTCGATTGATTGATTAATTAAAACCGAACGCCGTGTTTGAAGAGCGTTGCGATGTGAATGAACCCGGCAGTGCTGCCCCCAAACCTCAAGCGTTCAAGGCAACTCAAGCCAACACAACCTCCTGGGTCCTGGCACTTTGTGCGGTAATGCTAATTAGCCAATGTGATCGATTTTCGTGTGAAAACTTCTCGACGCTCTGCGCCTCCACCTTCTTCCTCACAACATTGATAATTACTACTGAATTATCTAATTACGAGTTATTTGTAGTACCGTCTCGTATACACACCACAACACCACCCACATACACACAATATGCATTTTTATCTAACATCTAACCACTAACAATAAAGTCATTTACCTCTAGAAATTCTGAAGTTTTCAAATTAGTTAAATTAATATATTTAACGAACGAAAGCGAATGGAATTTGCATGTAGCGTTGGTGTTAATGAACATATTTATGCTAATAATTAATTACAGGAATTACAGCCGTGGTGAATCATATTCGAATGAGTTTGCGGATAAAAAGTGCTTGTTTCGCATTTTTGGCAGCGCGGAGGTGAAGAGCAAAAGTTACCAACTTTTGCATTAATTTGAGCGTTATAACTTTTGATTAATGCCATGCTGTGTAAAGTGAACAGTGTTAAAACTGCGAGAGCGTGAAACGACCCGAGATAGAAATAAATGCGAACAACTGGGCGGGAAAAGGGAAAACTTTTTTCCTAGTTTTTTTTTATTTTTGATTTATTTTCGCTATTTCGCTATTCTCACATTATTAATGTCTGTTTTTTGCAAGGCTCGCAGCACATGTTCACTTTGTTCATATTTAGTTAGGAGGTGAATACATGCATCATAAATTAAAACCGTTGAAATGTAAAATGTAAATGTGTATTTGGTTGCCTATAGTCTAAATATTATTGAAAATCGGTGGCAGGGTTGCCAATGTTGGTTTCTATTTCTATACATTAATCATGATGAAATGAGGCGAACATTTTAACATTTTAACATTTTAGGTAATTGCGCAAATGGTGCTTGTTTTTGACTTTGTAATAAATGCAAAATATTTGAGCACATAATTAATTCCAAAGTTTCACTGTGCAAACGATGATAGATTATGACAAGGCGAAAATGGCGAAAACAAAAGTAGTTCAAATGTTCCAAAAATTTACTCAATTTACGCATTTTTGACACAATAATTTAATTTAAGCAAAACAAGCAACTTCACTTCACAAAGCATTTTCTCCTTCCTTTGTGTGCATTTTCTTCTTTCTGAGGCGGTGCAAAATGTGCTGCGCGTGGGTGTGGGACGTAAATGTTTAATTAATGCTCTATGAATGCACGTGTGCTTCAATTCCCTAGATTTGAGTGTTTTGAGTTCCCATGGTGATCATCGCCAACGCAATGTGGAATGTGCGAGTACATTATTCACATTCACACAGACATCTCTTTTATTATTTTTTTTTGCTCGGCGTCAAACTCAAATTATTTCCTTGCGGCCGATATTAATCTAATCAATTAATGACTTTGTGCTAGTTGCCATTTAGATGCATCACGATTAGTATTTCCACGTTTATTCAGCAACTGTTAAGGCTCAGGGTAAATTAATGTAGTAGGAAATGGAATTTATTGATTGATTTATTTATTGATTCATGGCAGTTCTTAAACTTCCTGTATATTTCGTATTTACTTACGATGTGAAAACAATATGTGAGTGGAAATTTGTTCCTCTGATAATGCGCTGAGTGCTTTTAGCTGTTGTGAACGGAAATTATTCTCCAAGCGCAGACAAAAAAAAATCCCGCCACATAAAGTCCTAAAAATGGTAAAATAAAACAAAATTCAATTAAAATATTTTGTATGCCGAGCAGCAACTTCCTTCACTTTGGAGTACATTAAGTTGCCTACCACGATTCACTTAAGCTCATCTTTGGTGTTTTTTTGATTGTTACGATGTCATAATACAACTGTTTCTCATTTTCAGTCGCTTTTGTAACGCTTACTTTTTGTAACTTTTGTATGTAGTGTTTTGCCTTCTGATAAGACGAGACAAAAGAATTGAAACATGGCGCGATTCCCATGTTTTCAATATCTCTGAATTGTTTGCATTTTGCAGCGCTTGTTCTTCTTTTGTTCTCGCCACGTTTGCGCGATTTGTTTTTATGCTTGGTTGTTTGTAAATTAAATTAGAAATCTTCACCGAATTATAAACACACAACCACAAGGAGATACAAAGGAAGGAATGTGAGTCGTGCGAATGTGTACAAGGTCGCACCGAAAAATGGCGAAAAACAATGTTTGTGTGTAATTAATTATGATCTTTTGTAGAAATGGGCCAGCGATACAATTTACAATTTCATAGTTTCATACAATGCGCTATAGTCTATGTTGCTTTGTTTTTCGTGAAAACCTTGTTCAATTAGGATTCAATCGCTTCGACTTCGACCGTCACTTCTTCTTGTTCTTAACGAGATGCTTTTACATGAACAGGAACATGATTAAAATAGCACTTCCCTGTGAAACGTGCTCGCCAAACAAATAAAAGCGTTGCGCAACAATCCAATAATCAATTACTTTTTATGTTGCCTTGTTTCATTGTCAATTGTTTCCATGAAAGCTTTAATTAAAAACTATCACAGACAGAATATAATCATGCGAAGAAGGTCATTCCACAATTCACAATTGTTTTTGCCATTGCCAATATTTTCATTTTCATGTCAGCTATACGCTTCAGGGATATGAAATGGTAATTTTTTTTATTGATTTTTGGTGAAATTCGTTTTCCAATCGGTCCAGTAGAACCTAAGATATTTCAGTTTCAAAGTACGGATCTATGACGTCACTTTTATGAGTGCGCAAGCGCGCGCACTGACACAACGTAACCTCAAAAGTGACGTCAGCTGATCCGCATTTTGAAGCAAAATATCTCGCGTTCTACTCGTCCAAATTGAAAACTAAAAAATATGTGTCCAATATTTTTTAAAGATCTTTCCATTTAATAAATAAAAAATGAGATTCGTATACGTCTAAATATAATATGCATATTCATGAATATTACGTGAATATTAAAATCCGTTTAGGTGTTAAACTTTAATCCTCAAACTTTACACTTTACCATGCGCCACTGCGCCATTTCACGTTAAAGATGTTAAAGTATTCGTATTCAAGGACCACGACGACATCGAGAGCATCTTAAGAGTATTTTCATTTAATTTTTTTTCTTGCCTTGCTGCGTTGCCCCCGTCCTTGCGGCTAGGGCTGCGTTTTCTGCTCGTTGCGCCTTTTTTCTTTATCCTTGTGGTAGTGCGATTACTTATAACTTGTAACTTCAGCCACGGAAGTTTCCTCCAACTTGAAGCATCATCGTCATCTTGATGACACACTTTTGTTCCTGATCTAACAACTACAAGTCGAGATTTTTTTTGCGACAACTTTTTCCTGATGAAATTCTTTTCGCGCGTAAAACTTTTAAATAGCAAATAATTTAAAAGCAATAGACTTATTTTAATGAGTCTGCATACATTAATAGAATTTCTAAACGGTAAAGTCTAAAGTCTAAAAGGATGATATCATCATTTAGGATTTGTGCAAATTTCACCTCAATACGCAAAATATTTACTCTTAAAGAAATTCGTTACATCATACGATTAGAAACTCAGGAAACTAAATAACCGACTGTATGCAACCCATTATACACTTTACTTTTACTTCACTTTACCAAATTGTATTTTCATGGTGTTAAATGTGTTGCATATAGTAAGCTATTGAAATGGTTGAGTTTTATCGAATTTTTGGTGAGGTGATTCATGTGTACAAAAAATCCCTGATAATCCTTAATTTACATTTGTGAACATTAATCACATTTTCCGGTTATTCCGTGCATATTTACATGTCGAATCACAATCACGATCAATCTTCATTTGTTTGTTGTGCTTGCTGCCGTCGCATCGTGTTGACATTACAATGTACATTACTGTGATATTACATTTTTACATTAATGTATGCTCGCTGGGGCAGTGTTATGCATGGCATCGATGTTACGATGCCATTTGCCATTCGACGCCATTCATACGTTGTGTAACCGACATAACCGCCCGCGTCCGCCATTTTTCTAGCGCTTTCAGCTTGCCAGTTGCCACGTTGCCATTTTACGAGCGCCGCTGCGCTTTGTGCATTGTCGCGTCGCATCGCAATTTGCTTGTTACCTGTCAGCAGTGTGAGGAGAGCCCTGGGGAAAGTACGCAACAACGCAACACAACACAATCGTGCTTTATGATTATGCGACGGGAATTTTTCATGATTTACATATTTTGCTCTGCTTGATGCTTGCGACTCACAAAAGCAGAGTGCTGATTAATCATGTGTTACACGCTATTCTATGAGAAACTAATGAACTGCACTGTCGCAGCTAGAAGAACTGATGGAGTGTATGTACAAGTTGCGCGACAATCACTAACAATCACTAACACAAAAAAGAATTGCGTGTACAGATTTAAGCACACTAACATCTGCCGAGCCGTGGTAACACTGCACTCCAGCTGCAAGCGAGCACAGTGTTGCCGTGTCAAAGTGGTGATCCCCCCCAGTTGCAAGCGCGCTAAAAAGATTCAAACTTTATTCTTAATTATCTAAGAAACCAGTCAGTGAAAATGTTGCATTTTTTGAATGCCCATACATATTGCACATAGTTACAACTCAGTAAAATTTAAATCATTTCCCTAGAGCCGTTTTAGAATTATACCAGTTTTTCTTAAACTTGTCTGATTAATGCTAGTGTTGCCATCTATGTGTTGGGAGATGCATTGAAATGTCACGTTTGTTTCAAATTTTTTACATTTTTTGTTTCTTCCAGCAGGTGCAGCATAAAAATGCTCAAAATGCGTGATAGAGACCTCTGGAGCGTGACGGGGAAGTTCTTCAGCATCGAGGATGACGCCCCATCGGCGCTATCGGTGGCGGCTAACTACTCCCTGTGGAAATTGGACGCGCTAATCGACTACGACGCAGCCGCCGGCGCCGGCAACAATCAAAACCACAGCGGCGATGTCCAGCTGAAGGACAAGTGCAAAGACAATAACAATGCCAATGATGTAAGCGTGAATGCAATCGTCAACGCGATCCAGCAGCGAGAGGCGGCGGCGGCGTCGGCGGCTGACAAAAGACACAATGGGTCTAGAATGCGTGGCGAGCACAATGCTTGCGGTGGCGGTGACGATTGTCGAATTAATTGCGTCCGCAATGGGCATACAAACGACGCCCACAAGATGCGTGTGGGCGATGCAACCATCCGGGGGATGAATCAACAGGACCAGCAGGACCAGCAGGACCAGCAGGACCAACAGGACAATCGACATAATGAGCAACTAAATCTGCCACACAATGGCCTACTGCTTCCTGAACACAAAAGAGGTAATAATATTTTGTTAATCACTTCATAACCTCAAAACCTCAAACTAACCTCAAAATTTAATACCTTTTATAATTAAACAGCACTTGATATCAGTTTATCAGTACTATCAGTAATTACTTTCTATAATTAGGAAGGCTTCAGATATTGATTCTTTGATTATACGTTGTTCAGTTTGCAATTAATCCAAGCGATCCAAGTCAACGTCTCGCCGAGCGCCGTCTCGCGGGCAATTAATAAGTTCCTTTGTTCATGACGACTTTTCCAACCCTACAATTGGACCGTCCACCCGTCGAACAGCCAGCCTGCGCATTGTTCCACGCACAAAGTTCAACTTCGATTTCACTTAATTCCGGATTCCTGTGATAATTCTTTCCAACTTTCGACCTGGCTAGCGTTTCCAGAAGCATTAAGCGCACGAATTAATTATGCCGATAAGATCATGCTCAATTAGTTCTTTGAACGATCAATTTGCAAACTCCTTTTGACTAATAGTGAGACTCAGCAGCAGAATAGAATTCTGAAATTAAGACTTTTGCACATTCTAAAACTCGTTGGAACAAAGTTACACTACTTGTTCCTAGATGGCGCTACTTTCCGACGGAGGGTAAAACGTTGTTAAGCATTTGCGATATTTAGGTTATGTTGGGTTGGGTATTTATGTTTATGGATGTGATCATGTATTTATTTGCTCGTTTCGTGCCCGTTTTTATTGCTGTTTTCTCAGCCCCGATATTTTCAGCAGGCAGCAGCGGCAAACGATAATTTTCTGCGTCCGCAAGCTTCACGCAACATTAGGCATGGTAGATCGTCCGGATAGGCCCTTTTGACCTGCTGCCCTTCTGCCACTTTTTTCCCTTCGCTACCCCCTCCCCACTCAAAGACGTGCTTTTGTCACCGTTTTGCGCTGATAGAGAGCAGCCATCAAAATGTAAAATCCTTTTTTCGAGCTACCTGGGAAGAGGGACGTTTTGATCTTTCACTTTTCCTGTGCTGCTCCACATTGGGGAGGCGGGCGCAAGTCTTTTTTTTAGCCTTTAGGTTTTGTTAGCATGCGAGAGAAAAATAGTGTGGACTCGCGTCTATATCAACACAACTCGTGCCTTGTACCATTGGTACGCTAGTCACGCGTCCTGCAGGATATTTTCCGGCCGAAAGGAATGCGCTTTCGCAACGTGCTGGCGCGCGGCGGCGGCGGATAGATTACATTCGAATTTGCTGATGCTGCACGCATGCAGCATGTAGGTGAAAAGCTGCTGATTGGAACCTGAAACGAAAAATGAAAATAGAAGATATTTTAAAACCGACACTCCGACACAAAATTACATTGAGATGCTATAATATTAAAAAGATTGGCAACCAGTAGTTGGCATTTGCTATTGCATGGTAGATGGCGCTGGCTTCGTTGGCTGACTAGAACTGGAGCATGGAACAAAAAGCAGCGAAAGATGGTACGTGATTAATCATCAGATTGAATTATCCTTTATCATGCTGCGTCTGCCCTGAAAGGATGCACGAGCACGGCACGCTGCCAACCATGCATACCGGGTGTTACAGAATACCATGAAAACACCTATATTCAAAAATTATTGCTTTCAAACACAAACACGGAGAATTTTTAGGTTAAATCGCTTTATTTTTTTATTTTTGACAAGGCACATCGTATTCATACTATATAGTATGAAGATATCAGTAACAGTCATCAAGCATGAAGCTTCAAACTGATCGATACGATCGTCATCAAGCATATGTTACCATATGGGGGGTGGGCAGACATTAAAATCCCTCGAGCGGAACGCGAAACACGCGAATCGCAAAAACTCCGGCCCGCATCATCCGATGCGCATCAGAGAATGGCACTCACTCACGTCCGTACAGGGTGGCACCGAGTGAGTGGTCATTAGCGTCCGATGCTTCTTCAAATGCTTCCCATCAATTCCAAGTCGCCTGATGATATGCATGACGCGTTAGGTATCACCATTCAAAACTTAAAACCAATCCCAAAATAATAAGTTAACCTATAAAAACGAAACAATAATTCTGATGATATCTGTTGAAGCTTCAAACATAGTTTTAACTATGTTGAAAATAGTCTAAATAATGTGTTAATAATATTTATATACACTTTTGACACATAATATAATGGTGTAAACAGATTAACGCACACTAACATCTTCAGAACCGTGCTAACACTGCACTCCAGCTGCAACGCAAACGTGAACAATCGTGCGAGTCGCAGATTTAGTTCCATATTCACAGTGTTGCCGGGTCAAAACTTTGTTCTTAATTATCTACGAAACCAGTCATTGAAAATATTTCATTTTTTGAATGCGCATACATATTGAACATAGTTACATCTCCCGAAAATTTAAATCATTTCTATCGAGCCGTTTTAGAATTATACCCCATAAACTGATTCTCTTCTTGTCGGATTACCTTAAAGTGAATGCACCGTTTGTTCATAGATGGCGCTACTTGTTCATAAGCAACATAATGTCACCCTGGCAATTAAAAATAATTATCGCATTGTCGCACAATGGCAGTGCAAACAACTAACAAGCATTTGAAGATTGAGGAACAACCACAAATTACGACCTGATAACAATCTGCATTTGCATACATGCCGCATTTTTCACATTATTCCCTCGCGGCCCTCGCGATTTCAACATAATGCCAGGACACATTAAGTCGCTCGCTGTGCGTTCTGTGATACAGCAGCGTTGATAAAAAAATTAACGGCCGCCCCCTTGCGTATCACCCATCCACATCAACAACAATTCCCGCCACCCTGCAAACACGACGTCGAGCGTAGAAGAAATATATGTTATGTAGTCGACTTGTCGTGCCCTATTTTCCACCAGCACCTCATAGCTTTAAATTAAACGCTGCGCAAGGTGTAATAATTCTTGTCGTACAAGGTGCTGATATGACTGATACATGCTAAACGGTTTATTTTTACGTTTTTCCTACATTAAATTCTGTCGAAAACAGATGTTGGTTGAACATCGGCAACTTAACATACACGCTTGTGCATATGGCAGCATAGGTGTAATACGCCAAGCATAGTAATCGCTGGTATTTATAGCATTTTTAACGTTACCGCCAGTATAAAATTAATGTCCAGCTGGATATATTTAGCTACGGTAATATTTATTTTTAATTACGCGCGATTAAAATGCTCCGTTTTTTTTGCTAGCTATATGAATAAACGCAAGGATGATCCTTACGAAGATATGAATGAAATGTTACTAACGCACAAAAAAGGGATGAAAAAGCATGCGGCAGGATGAAAAAAAAAACGGAAAGAAATTAATTTCTCGATGCGCGCAATTTTACAAATTTAGGCACCGGGTCGTCGGATGTCGGATTACTTTCTTGGGGTCGTCCTCGACTACACGAATGAATACTTTATCCTTGATTAAATTGCCGCTACCCACTGCCGCGTGCCGCCCCACCTCTCCGACATTAAAATCACCTACAGAGTGAGCGTGTTTAAATAAATGGAGGAAATCTATTTTACTAAAGCTCCCGCTTGCGATACACGCAAAATGTGAGCCATGGAACAGATGTACTGCGTTGCGGCTTGGGGGGGTGGCACGGGTGAAAAATGCGAACAAATCTGCAAACGGTGTGCAATTTTTACGCTTCACTGCAAATGCGAGCATATTATGAAAAATCACGCATGAAATGAATTTTTTTAAAATTATTTTTACATACCACATAATATTTTGCTCTTCTCGAAATTAAATTGCGTTTTATGAAAATACGAGGAACCGAAAGAACACTCAAAATGAACATTTTTATTCGGCGAAATTGTATTGTTGATATGTTTATTAATTATTCCTGTAAATCCTATGTGGGGAATCCGAAATTAAAATAGAACGCAAGTTTTGAATAATAAAACATTTAATGCGAGTGAGCGCCTTACGATATGGGGGTTGTTAGTGTTAGTTCTTGTTGCGGCGAGTATACAACAATGACAAGTTGTCAGCATACGACGGCTTTCGGCAAAAGCAATTACATCTGCTGGTAATGCCAAAGTTTGCCGACTTTACAGTCGCGAGAGGATAATGTTGCTTACCATATGACAACCATTCACTGAAACAATGTTAGTAACCGACTAAAAGGATAAAAGCCAGCTAAATATTTAAAACGGTTGTTAAAGCACAAAACTACCTACTTTCACAAATTACAAACAAGGTGGGGAGGACAAGAAACTGATTGAAAATCTGCAAAATTCGCAATGAATATTATTTATATTATTGAAGCAAAACGGTTATCATTATTTTCAAGATTAAGGAATTTCAATGGTTTACTATACCGGGTGTCCCAAGTTAAATTCGAACCTCTTTGTATAGAAATAATGTGAATTAAAAAAACTATTTTAATAAAAGTTGTGTAGAATTTAGAGGCGAACGATTTAAAATTATTTTCAACTGTACTGGGTGTTACACAAAGCAGGTATTACAAAAAATAACATGTTCGTAAATGGAATGATATTCTTTTGAAGTGTGATATTAGGATGTATTTCTCAATTGTACACAACTTTGTCAGCAATGTTTTTTTTTGATTTTATCTGTTAGTTTTCGAAATATTTCAAGTTTAATTTAAAAAAAAAATGACGATTTCATGGCTTCTGAAAAAAAATCATAATGATAATCAGTGGTTGCCATGATTCTGTCACATCTATGATATAATTATGAAAATACACAAACGCGCAAACATTTCAGAAGGTAAAAAGCATAATATTTGAAATAACACGAATGTTTCCATATTTAGGTATAGGACTTGTTATGTTGTTATCATTATCATAGTATATTTTAAATTCACAATATTTCAATACATAACTGAGGTTCGAATTTAACTTGGGACACCCGATATGCAACACATTTTACACCAGTTTACCAATCAGAAAATTAATCTCTCATTTCTCTTATTTCAAAAATATCATTTAATTTTTTGCGCTTTTTCTTCTGAAAAGTACAGATTGTAAAAAATAAAAATTGTTGTACTGAAGTATAATTAAGTGATTAATGGGTTGCATTTAGGGTTTCGCCAAGACAAGGATCTTTGTCTTGAATTTAATTCTTGATCTTGTCTTGAAAATAATCAAGAAATATATTTTATTCTTGTCTTGGTATATTCTTGGTCTTTCAATCTTATCTTGAAGTACAAAATCTTGATCTTGATCTTGATCTTGAAAATGTTGCGCCATCTATGAATATCACTCCGAATTTGTAATCGTTTCCCGCCTTTTCAATGCTTAACCTCCAAAATGCCAAATACGTCAAATACGTTACAAGCTTGTTTGAAGTATTTGAAGCGGTTTCAATGGTATCAGCTTCTGGTATC
>JARJDQ010024476.1:0-13134 GCA_030264215.1 Geostiba sp. GC000077
CTTATATTGGTTAAATGGGTGGTCAGATATTGAACTACTCTTATAGACGCCTAATGACGTGCATAAAAAAATATAGAGTCTGTTCGATGAGGCAAGGCACTCATATTACCATGGTGACCATGTTATTTATATGGACACAGCACTCTTTTCAAACGCCTCCCCTCATCGAATATGCTCTATATGTTTTTATTGCTCTTTGCAATAATTCATCTTCATCCTGTCATGCAACTGTCATATTTTTCGAGATATGATTTTTAATTTTTGATGAAATTGCGAGTATAAAGTGACAGGAGTTAATACTAATAGTAATGTGATGTGATGATACTGAAATAAGTTTTGAAGCAAGTAAAATAATGATAAATTTAAACAATATTTTATTTATGCTCGTGAATGGATACAGTTTTTATTTGAGTTTAACATGTTTCGGCCTGTGGCCATCGTCAGAAAGCTAATAAAGCTAATAAAATATTATCATTCCATGGATTACGAAAATAAAAACATTAAATTTAAACAATATAACAAGTTTAAAAACAAAATTATAAATGGCGTTACCGTGGTTTTGAACCTAGGACGATGCTTTTCGAGTTATTATTTTCAATTTTTGATGATATTGCGTGTATTGCAGAAAAATTATTTGAGTGAAAATGATAAATTTTTCTTGTTGCAATGCTCTTAAAATTCAACTATTTCTAGTTTTTTTTTGGAACACCATTTAAGATGAAAATTTGAATATACAAAAAGTATTCCTTGCTCTTTACAATAATTCATCTTCACGCTGTCATGCAGCTGTCATGCTTTTCGAATTATTATTTTTCATTTTTGATGATATTGCGAGTGTAAAGTGATGAAACTATTAGGCATCAGTCTGTAAATAAATAAATAAATATAAAAAAAAATTAAAATATTAAAAAAATATATTTAAGAATAAATAAATAAAAATGTCGTTTTCGGGGTGTTTAACATATAACCTAGGAAGGTTAATAAATTAATAGCAAAACTACTGTTTTCTTTCATTTGTGAACATTATGAAAATTGGGATTTCTCTATAACTATTAGACCAATTACTTTCAAACTCAAACTCAATCTTCTCACAACAACTGGTACTCTAACAGTGTGCCAAATTTCAACGTTAAATTCAAATGGGATCATAATCTAATCATGCGCACAAGAATAAAGACTAACAAGAGAGGTGGGGTTTTAGCCTCACCAACAAGCAGATGTTACCAATGAGTTTGTTTCCACTTTAATATATTGTGTGTTTTGAACACTGGTGTGCCTGTGCAATAAAATTGCAGTTGTTGATGTTCTTGGTTTGATGATGACAGCATGTTTGCTGCAGTAGTCTGGCCCATCCGTTTTGGACACAGGGACACAGCTGATGGTTATTTTCCTGCATGGAAGCCAGTCACGGACAAGACATATGCGCCTCCATGTGCGGTGGCATGTGGGGCGTTGTCGCCCGTAATGCTGGCGGGGGCGGCGCCGCCCGCCGCCGGCTCAGTCTACAAAACAACTCCGAGAGCATTGGGCACATACGGCGCGTGTTCTTACTAAAATCTGAGGCTTTAAAAATATACAGCTTGTCCAAAGAAATAATAAAAAAATTCACAAAAATAGTCATTTCATTCCATTAAAGAAAAGTTTTAATGTTTCTTTTTATGTGGACACATGGTATATTCAACTTCTATGCTCTAGTGAAAGTTTGGTCCCTGGTCCTGGTGCTGCGCGCGATGTGCCTGAGGGATTTTTATATATTTTATGTGCGTATTGCGGGAATATGTTGCGGGGGCGGTTGTTGGGGGGTCATAATTCGGACGTGGCTTCCACCCCCAAACCCGCGGCCGCCCACTAACTGGATGTTTTATGTTCGTATTAGGAGGACCGCAGGAATGTCGCCGGGACAAATGATAATGAATCTTGGAGATTTTTCTCCTTTGTGCCGCCACACGATTACAGCCCCTGGCGCACGTTTGTGTTGTTATTTTATTAGCGCCCCCCACAGCTTTCATCGTGTTCAGCAAATTAATAAACTTACTCCTTTTGTATATACGGCGTTCAGTTTCTCAGTTATTGAAAGGGGTTGAACATCAGTTTGTGATAAATGTTCTCTTACTTGAATTTTCACACTTTTCCTCTTTGGATTTCTTGGATTTAGTGAAATCGCATTCCGCTCGCTTATTGGAAATAAGTGGATGCAATAAACACTTGGATATATTGCTCTTGCCCTTGCCCACCTCCACCCTCATGCTTTCGCTTTCCCTGCGTTCATCGGAGTTTGTCTTTATTTATTCAGAGGGCCTGAAAACGAAGTCTTAAATTTCACACTTTAAGGGATGTTACCTTAGAGTGTAGGGGTGGATAAGGACGGTAATGACTGCGGAATGTGCTCTTAAATAAATACCACCCCCATCCTGGAGAGCTCCTCACATTTGTATTTTTTTATCGATGTTTCAACCCTCTGCAGGATAATGAGAGGGGGTAGTGATTAAAACAAGCGGAAAAATGTCTTCTTTTTGGGTCTTTATTCCTGGGATTAGTTAGTATTAAGGAGGAAATTTTGCTGGTGATGCTTGTGACGGAAAGCACCTCCCAGACACTTTGAGAACGCAAAGAAAAACCAACAAAAAGAAGGGAGTTAAAAATCGCGGGCAATTATTTAGGCTCATCGCCTTTTATCAACGGAACTCGACGAACTTTTGGTCTTCGTCGTGGATCCTTTTGTTTCTTTTGTCATTATCTAAAGACTCGAGGACTCTTGTAAGAATTCAGCGTCAGACTCAAGCAGCAAGTTTTCACGATTTTCACGATTCACGATGAATGTTACAACGCGATGGGGCTTTTTTCTTCTTCCCTCGACTTTTTGGCCACGTATTTGCTTGGTGGTTGGCTTCAGGGCGTTTTGGTCCTTTCGGTTTCAATTAGCATTCATGGCGGAGGCGCCGGGCGGACCGGCAATGTTTACACAGTTGATGGAAATGTCTCTGATTTGAATTTCAACTAGCAGGGCGCTTTTGACCGGCCTAACATCAACTTTAAAGTGACTTCCGTGGGAAAATGTGCTTTTCGCAGCAGCAATAAATTATTTATGCATTGTGTATTATAAACGTAGTCATATCTCATCCTCATCGGGTGGTGTCTTATTTTGCGAAGCTAAGCGCTTGTCGATAATGGATTGCTTCTACTTCGCAAGCCATCACGCTTCGCAAATCGCAACAAAAACATCTAATTTTTGAAATAAATTCGCTTCGGAAGAAACGGGGTGGAAAACACTGTTTTATTATTCCATAGCTGCCTTTATTGTGATTGCCCCAAAAAAATATGGCGCCCGCCTCGGGGCCACGGCGAAATTGATTAATTACTAAATATGAAGAAGGGCGCATCCCTCACACGAGAGGGTTAATTAACACTCGTTTTTCGGTGGCCTACGAAAACCTTCTTTCTGCTGCTGTGCTTCGCAATCAAGCTTTAACCCAATTTTCCCATCGCCTCCGCCAACCACCAACGAAACGCACATCGATGATTTATGCGTTTCATCTGTTTAACCAATCTTTGATTTATCTTATGCCTTGCTTCCCAAACAGCTTAATTAATCACCGAATGATTAATACTTGCATCTTCATAATTTCGCTTTGGTTCTACTTTGCTTTTGCTTTTGCTTTTATTGTGTTTATTTTGGCGGTGAGATTTGCGCGCCCGGAAGTTGGCTAAACTTTATTTACGCACCCCCTGTAACGAAATCAGCTGCTGTATGGAATACCCGAAAGCTTGAAGAGACACGAATGTCACACTTTTCGATTCGCGTTTGGTGTATGTGTGGGGTTGGGGATGGAACACTTGCAACTTCCGCTTGAAGCCCGGGGAAAGTTTAAAGTAGCAACTTTCGACAGTCGCTGTGTAAACAACTCCCGGGGGTGGGTGTGGCACTAAAATAGCGTGTGCAAATTTCATCCCCACTCACTCAAAAGTACAAAATACATTTTAAGTAAAGTAGGAACGAATTTAGTCGTGCATATTGATGTGATGACCTCACTAGGGGTGGATGTACAAACTGAAAGTTTACTGGGGTGCATTCAGCGTGTAAATGCGATAATTAAATTGCAACTTTGTTTCGCTTCTTGTGATGTGTGCCAAGCCCCAAGTCCCAAGTCCTAACTAACACTGCCAGCTTATTTCAGTTATTTTGGGGATGCAACTTTTTCCGGGGAATGGCGCTCAAATTCAAAATGAAGTTAATTCGAAGTTTTTGCTTTATTCAATAACTCGTTTCATTCACATCCCGACTTTGAAATGGAATTTATTGTAGGGGTTGGTGGCGCGGTCCGGGTATAATTAAATTAAATTAATTCGCCATTCGCAGATGATTTGTGCTGGCGCAGCGTTTGCAAAGCAGAAAGCAATATCACTCCCGGTTTTGTTCATTTTTATTTTACGATTTCCCTTTTGGTTCTTTTGTCCTTTGTTGAATGCTATTGTATTAACAATACTAACAGTACACAGGAGATATACGCAAAGAATAGGTGTTTGGTGGAATTAATTCCCACAAAGATTGCATTTTTTAGTGCGGTATCTTTTTGACATACTAAAAATCTAGAAAAATCAAAACTTGCCAAATGTGTTTTATCTATCACTGATTGTCAAATAGATAAACTTAGTCTACTCCCGGCGCCTCCACAAAACACGACTTGCCAAAGGGGCTGAGTATCAAATTTCTCCCCGACTACTTTCTATCAATGAACCAAATTTCATCTTTATCGAACTAAAATTGTGGATTTTAGGTTTTTCATCAACGTGATTTTTTTACTAAACGCCCAATAACTCAAAAATGAGAACAACCACTATTAAAAAAGTTGCATTATTGGGAAGAGCGTGAAATTTCCTTTGATATATTTGATATATTTCACAGTGCATGTAAGATGAAACAACAATAAAATCCATACCGCTCATTGGCAAGAGAAACAAACATTTATTTTGAAAACATAATTGGCATTTTTCAATTAGCGATAATTCGTAAACTTACATGATTGTGAAATAAATTTTTATCGTGGTAAGTTGGCAAATTTCATGCTCTTTCTAGCGATGCTATTACATGTACAAAAAATCAACAAATTCATTGCGTAATCAACAAATATATCACCAAGAACACGTCGGTGGAGGCGCCGGGAGACGTATGTGTTTCTCCATTTGAAACTATGTTCAAGAAAAGAACGCATTTTGCATGCTCAGATTTTTATGGACTTTTAGTATGTCAAAAAGATATCATCAACGAACCAAAAATTGCAAATCCCGTGTCTTTAAGGGAATTAGTTCCACCTAAAAACATATTTCTCCCGTGTTATGTTATTAATTGCTTTTTACGTTCGTTATGAGTTTAGTTTCAGTTTCAATTTCAATAATTCCTTTGTGTTGTTTAACATATTATTAGTTTGTGCGAGAATGCTAAAGTCTGCGGTGTGTAGATGTAATGCGCGGGTGGGTGGCGCAAAGCGATAAATCAAAAATACGCGCGCGCCCTCTATAATAGCACCGCGTCGGCGGCAGCGCGAGATATAGGGCGTCGCGTCCTGCGTACTCGTAAAGTGCGCGCCAGCCCCCACAGCAGCAGGATATTCATCGCAGGCACATCCGCCCCCTTGGCTGGCTGTCGCGTTGTAAAAATTTGCCATCCGTTTGCGCGTTTCCTGCGCGCGCCCCCCTTGTGTTTCCATCATGCGATATCAATTCGTTGTGCCGCCCCAAGTTTTGCCATATTTTACTTTTACTCCCGCATCGTCGATACTTTATTCTTTATACCTGAAATTCGACGTTTTCTTTTGGGAGGGGGTAGGGGTGGATTTACTATTGTTATAATTTTTGCAGCAACGCTGCCTTTTCAACAGAGGGGTGGAAATTTCGTATTTTCGCAATGAACTCGCATTTCCCCGTTTCTGTAACTGGCCATGCTGCCAAGTGGTGCGACTCGATGTCGAAGTGGTGTGGAAATTCACAGATAGCAATTTCTGCTCGGGGGATGGGGGTTGGGGGTGTACGCGCCTCAATCAGACTTTGTGCAGTTATGTCGAGTAGGGCACGTAGAATGTTGCCCCGCTTCGAGTTGTTCTTTTTCCAAATTTCCCGCATTTGCATTTGTTAACTTTTTACTTTATTCTTTTCTCTCCTCTGTTACTTCTTCGGCAAAAGTCTGCCTGCTTTATACTCCAGTGAGATAATCAATTCGAAAACATTCGTTAAAATCTCTTTATTTGTGCGAGAATGCGAAGTTTTGTAGGTTCCGAGGTTCATAAGTCATTTGTCCTTAATGCCTTCCTTCCTTGCGCCTGGCTTTGTGCCCACACTAGGAGTCCATATATGTGCTAATTGGATTTTAGTGCATTCACATAGAAATTATCTAATTAAAACTTTGATAATCCACATGGGGGCCGAAATTTATATCTCGAGTTTTCGCCGGGTTTTTCTTTGTGAGGATCGGTAAATAATAGTTTATGGTTACGTGTTGTAGTGCATGTTGCACTCTTGCTATTGTTACTCGCTCGTTTTCGACCTCACACCTCGCACCTATCTGTTTCAAACTGGGTGCGACCTCAAGTCCGGCGCCTCCACCACCGCCACAACACGAACCTCATTCGAGAGCAAAGCAAATCAATGTAAGCAAGCAAAGCAAAGCAAACGAAAGGGGTTCTGGGCAAGCAGTTTTGGCGGTCTTGTTTGCGCTTTGGAAATTTCCCAACAGCCCAACACAGATTGTACCCCGGCCGTCGTTGACCCACGGAAAGGTATATTAGGTTAAAGTCGTATAACTGATGTTATTTCTATTCAAGAGTTTGCGGCGCAGATGTGGCTGAATTGCAAGGCGCATGCAATGAGAGGAAAGACGCAAAAATATTTGGTGGTTGGTGGTTGTCGCCATCCATTTTTTTGCAACTGTGACAACTTGTATGGGGGGTGGTTTTCAACAGAGTACAAATATTTACACGCGAGATAAGCATGGCTTTCTGCAGAAAGTAAACGCAAAGCAAAACGTAGGAATTCTTTACGAGCCAGAGAAAAATGTGCAGGATCGTAATGTTGATATGAGGAGGATCTTTATATTTGCAACCGTGCAAAAGTTACCGCTACAAGATAATGCAAACATTTTTATTTACATTCTTTATTTCCTTTTGGCTTCTTGACTTTCTCTTTATATGTTAAATCATCATTATTCCACTCGCCGGTTAGTTATTTCACGATGGGGGCAGTTGTGTCGCCTTTGTGCAATTGAAATGTTCAGGAAATTGCAGACCAGCAGATAAGAAAATAAGCGAGTTGAGTAAAAGTAGAAATTGCCGCAGTCCACCGGAATGAGGTCTAAAGACACACTGCAAAACTGCAATCGAATGAGAAATTGGAATTTAAGGATAAAGATACCTGCATCCCTTCCACTCTTCATTGGAGCGAATGTATTGAAAGAAAATCCTCTTTTCGTAATTTATATAGAGCTAGAGTTTAAAATCTAACTTCTTTTCTTCGATTGAGGGACGGAGACATTTTCATTATATCCTCGCTGGAAGCACAGAAAAAACAAACCGAAGGCAGGCGATTGCTTCCTGAAGGACCTGAAAGGAAACGTAACGGAGATTATGACACTGTCGCTAGGGTTGACAAACACTTTTCTAATAAACGCCACTTTCAACATTAATTTTATTTCTGCACGCGCTGTCCTTTGCGGTGTTATATACCTTGACGCTGCCGAAATTGTTTAAATTATCCTGCACGATATTCCCACCGCATTTTAATGTCCTTTTGCATACAAAGTACACATACAATTATAAATATTCATGAGGCATGTGCGGCGAAAATGAAAATATGTCCTGCCATATCAACACTTAGCAAGGAGAGATGAATCAAAGAGATGTTACGCTGAATACGCCTCCACCAAAAACTAAATGTTTAAATATAGAAGATACAGCGCTTGATCCTAATTCGAATTAAAGTTCAACTAGGAAATGTCGAAATTGCAAATGTGCTGCGTCTGTTGAAACTGCTGATACCGAAGAAGTTCAAGGAGGAGGATCCGGAACCCGGCCAAGAAAGGAATTAATGAAATTTGTTAAATTTCAAGCATTCCTTTTTTACGTCGATAAAATGAAAATGTAACACATTACTTTACTTAATTGCTTTTGCATCAATTGCAAATACATTGAATCAACGGTGGGTTGTTCAAATTCAGAGCCTCAGAGGCACGATGTTAATTGACTTTAATTTTGTGAGGCATTAATCAGGTTTAAATTAGTTTTTACGTTTTTATTTCATCTATAGATCTATAGAAAGATGGGGTTTGAATTTTTTGTCCGTTGATGGTATCTTTATAAGATACTAAAAGTCTAGAATATTCTGAGTTGGCAAAAAGATTTTTTTTCATGCATACATTTTCAAATGGATTCTTCTCCCGGCGCCTCCACAAACGTGTTTTTAGTGATAAATTTGTTGATTACGTAATGAATTTGTTAATTTTTTGAACATTCATTAGCATCGATGGAAAGGGCATGAAATTTGCCAACTTATCATGATGAAAATGTTATTTCACAATTATGTAAGTTTATGCTGATTGTAAATCGCTAAGTATTTTTCAAAATAAATTTTTGTTTCTCTTGCTAATGAGCGGTGAATTAATTTGTTTTTGCATCTTATATGTGCTGTGAAATATATCAAATTAAAGAAAATTTCACACTCTTCCCAATGATGCTTATTTTCGTAGTTGTGATTATTCTCATTTTTGAATTATTGGGTGTTTAGTAAAAAAAATCACGTTCTTGATAAAAAAGTCTAAAAGAGTTGTCGAATATTTCAGATTCTAAATATTGTATGTTTGTCCATCTCGGTAAATCCCCAGTTTCAGTCAGATAAAGATGAAATTTGGTTCATGGATAGATAATAGTTTGGAAATTCGTGTTGGTGGAGGCGCCGGGAGAAATCGGATTTTTTCTATTTGATAATCCGTGCTAGATGAATCGCACTTTGCATGCTTAAATTGTCCTACCATTTTACTATATCAAAAAGATATCATCAACGAACCAAATGAATGCCCATCTTTGTGCGAATTAGTTCCTCTTCTAAAAAGGCATAAAGCACCATAAAAATAAATGAACCAACGGGTCAAAGTCCAAAAAGTTAATAAAATTATGCTTTATACGAATAGTCCCTTTGCGAGCGGCGGAAATGAGCAGTGGAGTAGATGGTAGAGGAAATCGTCTCAAGCAGATGATGGTAGTAAACTAGACGAAATTGAAACATTTATTCACTTTATTCACTTAGTCACTGTCCTCTTGTTCGTTTTATTGATGATCATAGCAACTCGAGATGTGCTCGAGAGGAATGTCGGCAAAGCAGTGGGCGCATTTGTGGCCGGCTGGTGGATGTGAGGGGGGTGTTCAGTCCGGGGAACGTGCGCCATTGAATAAAGCGCATTGACAACGCCCGTGGATCGTCTACTACGGACTGGAACGATAGAAGGATGCGGATGTGCCGGGGCGAGGAGGACCAGAGCACCCGAGGACTCCCAAAAGTAACGCCGGCCGGATTTTCCACCTACTTCATTTTCAACGTGTCGACCTAACTTAACTATCGCCGCTGCGTCGGGGTTCCGGTAACTATTTTCTCCCGTATCCCTGGGACCCGGGACGTCTTGGGCGGAGGCGATGCATATAATTCATTCCTGCGCTTTTCAATTCAACCCTTTTTTTCAGATGATGTTGATGTTGGTACGACTCTGTTTGGCGTCTATTTTATTACTTGTGGTCTCTTGTGCGCACTTAAATATGCTGGAAGAGCATTTAATTTTAACAGCTAACATTCGTTTGATGAAACTATGCACTTTATCTACATTGCATTGCTGTGCAAGTCAAATGAACATCAAGCGCATAGTTTCGCTAAACTGACAGTTGTAACATTTCCACAAGGATTCATGGGATTCCCAAGCACGTAAGCACTAAGCACATAGTTAACATACATTTGGTACATTCTTTGAGGGCGTTTGCAAAGTCCAAATGCACCTGATGTTAAGGGTTGTTATAATCACGGAATAGTTGTTATGATGTTGCTGTTCCTGTTCCTGTTAGAGGAAGCTAATTTTATTTCCATCGTCTATATATCATTCCCTGTTGTGGCAGACGTCGTGCACGAGGCGATAACGACGATTTACGAATTTCGGGAGCAAGTGAAGGTATTTAAGGGGTGGCAGCATGCGTATGAGCGAACGGCCAAACGTGCACAGCCTGCGAATGGCAATAGGGGTTGCGGACATTGCGCGCCGGACGGACGGGAACAACAAGAAACTTCCGGCGGGCGCGGCGCCCTTTTCCTCATTAATGACCCGTCGTAATGTCTTCGCCTTGGACCGCATCAGGCTTCGGCAGCTCATCAGCTTCCGAAGAGCGGGGCGAAGATCGTTAAACGCAATATTTTTATCTTTACACCCCTCACTTTTTTTTGTTCATGCACACGATGAAATTGCTTGTTATTAATTTTTTTACGAGATCAAACTTTTCCTCGTTTCGTGTACCTGTACAATTTTGATGAGTTTGAGTTTGAGTACAGTTTTATTAATTTTATTCATGAAAGTTGCAAATTACTTAATTAACACTATCTGTTTGATATAGAACTTGATGTTTGCTTTATTAATGGCAAAATATTTGTTTTTAATTTGCTCGTGTTGGTCGATCACTTGCGTTTAATCGTCACAACTGGCGCCCAACATGAGGCCAAGTCAAGAAGAACTAGGTAATGGCGCCCAAATGAAAAAAGAAGTAATTTATAATGCTTAAGATAATGTGGTGTTGTACCTGCAGCCATTTTGGTTTCTTCCCGCTTTTCCACGTTTAATCTTTTTGCGTAACCGGCGGGGATTAATTTTGACGACGCGTCGTTAATCTACGAATGCGGTGCACTCGAGGGGAGGAGGGCGGTTTTTTTCGCTGCGACCACAAAACCAGCAAACCACGTTTTGACGTTGCTGGAATTATTTATGTTCGGCGTATTCATCAAAATCAACACTTGATCCGCGCATCCTGTTCGTCGGCGGGTCAGGGTTTTAGGAGCGTCATTACGACTCGTCAGCACAGCATTATGATTACCTCACACCTGGTATTACTGTATTTATTTTATCGCCCCCCTTCACACACGACTTTTATTTCCGCTTTTCATTCACGGCACGCACTTTTTAGACTTTTTATATGCTTCGATGTTTCACTAAAGTTATCGTCAGCTGTCAACGGTTATTTCATAGTTTTATGGTGTGTGCACTGTGTCACTGAAAATGTGGAAATGTTCAAATAAATAAATTTGGTAATTTTTTCGCCCTCCACGGAAAATATTCGCCTCGCCTACTTCAGTGGAATATTTGATTTCGCAGCGAAGAAGTAAAAAAAGGCCGAATTTGGGCCACAGAAGGAAAAAGAAGCAAAACCTTTCCTCATCTCTTCTATTTTTTTTTCGCCGGATGGATTTAAGTGGATGTCTTGAGGGAAAAATCAACTTTTTGCGTTTTTCTCTTCTCTTTTCCATTTCGCACCCTGGTGCTGGCCATGCGCCTAGTTTCGATTTTAATAACAATTTTTAACGTTGCGCTACGCTGAGCATCGCGTATGCGGCGCACGAAGTCGCGGATTTAAATAAAATCGCATGCAACTTTGTTCGTCCTGTGGGGGGCTCCTGTGGGGCAGCAAAAAGCATCCCCCCTAAAGTTATTTACATCTCAATCCGATGAGGAGGGCGAAAAAATGTTTCAGCGTTTCAACAAAAGTGATTTATGGCGGTTGTGAGTGGCGGGGTTGTAAAACGCCGCGATAATGGTTTAAACGCAATAATGGTAATTTATTGCACCTGCAATTAAATGTTGCGCTTGCAATGTGCGCCCAACCATGGTTAATTTCGAATTAATGCATTGCTAATTAATTAGCTCCGATAGAACGCTAAATTTATGCGCTGAAGATGTCTAAACAAGCGCTACGCAAAGTGATGTTATTATTAATGCGATAGGGGGTTTGAGGGTTGATGGTGGAATCTGATATTCATGGAATATCCCTTCTGTGCCGAGGGCCGAGTATTAGGTCTATGAGCTACTGCTACTGCTATTAATCACCACGATGCAACAGCTAAAGTATTTCTAGCCTAGTGCGGAAAATGATCGTAGAAAAAGTAGTGTGTTTTGCTCAAGCGGTAAATTGGCATTTAGGCCATTCAGTGTGTGATGTGTATGTTTGTGACAGCGCTTTGATTGAGCGTAATAATGGCCCGAGGCCCGAATTTATAGAAGAAATTTCGAGGTTTGGCTAGATTGGGGGTGGTGTCGCATTGCGGTTCGTATCAATGGCCAAGGAAGGAGATAATTAATGACGACGAATCGGCGCGTGCCGCCGATGGGAAATTTTTAAATTGCGCATATATATTCGGGGCGCGTTGTCGCCGTTGTCGGGAAACTGCATCGACGCAGATAGGGGATGGAAAACTGCGGATGCCAATGCCAATATGGGTCACTGGGTTTTTCCTGTTTTTTTTTTCTTTGCGGTTTGCTTTCTCATGCAAGGTATTGAGGAAAAGTACATTTGAATTTCGCTTCTATAATTTTTGCTCACTCTGTCTTTTTTTTTAATGTTCCGTGTGGGCGTGTTGTAAGTCAAAGTTAGTAAAACATGTTCTACAGATCGTACAGTTGGTCAATGTATGCAACCAACAGTATTTCGAGTTGTAGGCCTAGGCCTAGGCAACATTTGTAAAGTAGTTACACGCGTTTAACACCCCCAATGACATTCAGCCATTTTAACAGGATTTTCGGCGCATAGTGATTACTCTACTCTTGTGAGGGGATACTTCCATCGATATTTGCATTTGCAATTGCGAATTGGCAGCTTTAGGGGATTGGGGTGGTTGGCGATGCACCCACTGAGCGAAGGACAGAAAGACACAAGATTAATTGCTATTAAGCGTTCAACGGTTAAACGAATACGTTTGGGCGTTGCACCCCTAAAGTCATCCCCTAAAGGGGCATCCCCTAAAAATATTTGTTGAAATAATTTTATTTGTCTAAACTCTACACTTCTACAGAGATGACATAATGTTTTCAACCACAACCACTGAACACGAACACACCCCCTCCCCTCTGTC
>JARJDQ010024485.1:0-10617 GCA_030264215.1 Geostiba sp. GC000077
TTAGCCTATGTTCGAGGATAAATGAAAAACACTGTATAAATATGGAATTTATAAAATATAAAATTTGCAAATTACCCTTTTACCAGCTTAAAACTTTCCCTCTTTTGCCACCCCCTCCTCGCACGCCGCGTCTCCATTCAGCGCGAGTTGATGTACATTTGAAGACTGCGAGCAAAGGGGCAACCAGCGAGGAGGCGGCAAACCATCTCGTGCGATGCAGCACTCCGTTTGAGTTTGAATAAAATAGTTAATAAATTCTTTTGTGCATCGGTTCCCTTTTCGGCAGGCCTTAAATTCGTCTTTAGTTCGTCGCTCGGCGGCGGCGGAGGCGGCGTCTCGCTGCTACTAATACTCTCCTCTCGGCGTGCGCGCTTTATACGGTCGCCCTCGCTGGAAAATTCGTTTTCGTTTCGAATGTATAAGCATTTCGGCGTTTTCGGCAGGCGGTCTATCTGTCTGCCGCGCGTGCCGCCGCTCGAAGAGGCTCCTCCTCGCTACGCACTGTCAGTAAAATTAAATAATATATTTAGGTCCTACCTCGGCGCCCCCAACGCCGCTTGCCATCCCGCATTTCGCCTATTCATACAGTCAAAGTCATATAATCACCCTTTCTCGATGCCATTTCCTAGTGTTGGGGGCTTTAATAAATAGAGCCCCCTTCTCCACCGCCACCTACAGGCACTTCGCTCGGCGAGTTTAGAGCAGGCTTCATGCACAGCAGGAATCGAGGAGTCGGGAATTGAACGCTAGACCCGAGCGTCGGGCAGGGATGGATATCCCTGCCGAGGTAACGCTCGTTGAGTTTTTCTTCTTCCGTTCGTCTTCAGGGGGGCGAGGGGCGAGGGGTGCGCGTAGAATTTACGGGTCCGAGTCACGGCCCGTTATCAGCTACTTTCGATTTTCTTTTGCTTGCGCTCGCCGGCGAAATCGAATCGAACGGAAATTACCTATGACTTATCTGGTGTGTCCGCCGGCAGCAAAATCGACCATTGTCTGTGAGCGGCGGCGCCGGTAGACGATTTAATTATTGGAAAACCATCACCGCATGTTCAGATGAGCAATTTTTCGGCGCTCGCCCGCCGGTCGTTTTTAGGCACTAAGCAGCGCGAAATTAAAAGGAATTAAAACTATCCCCAGGTCCCCTCACTTGAAAAGACCTAGTACAGTAATCGTAAGTCATCGTAAGGGTAACGGGGGGTAAGTCATAACGCCGCCGCCGCCGTTGTCGTCCACGTCCCCCATTCGGTAATAATCTTAGCTGCGCGCTGATCGTCTGGAGGAGCCAGCACTCGGCAGTCGTTCGGAGCGTTGGCATCCCCAACACCATGAACACACGAACCAATTTCGGGCAGCGTCCCGCCACTCTCCTAATACCATTAACCCGAAGACGACAGCAACGATGCAGGCATGCAGGGGTATTCTGCTGCGGGGGGGCAGTAATTAAAGGTTTATGCATTGTTATAACAAAACCCTGAACTTCAACACGCAGCGCCGCCGCCTTTATGTCACAAAAATACAACGACGTAGTTAAACGCAGGTCCTGGACCTGGACCGCTGAGACGATTATGAATCGTTACCGGAATCAATCGATGCGCATTAAATTGGGGACATGCACTGGGACATTGGGGCACAAGCTGAATG
Organism: Geostiba sp. GC000077; assembly: GCA_030264215.1. Taxonomy (NCBI): domain Eukaryota; kingdom Metazoa; phylum Arthropoda; class Insecta; order Coleoptera; family Staphylinidae; genus Geostiba; species Geostiba sp. GC000077. The sequence goes on from JARJDQ010024485.1 coordinate 1,642, forward strand.
TGTGTGTTTAAGTGTAACTCTAACTACCCTCGACGGTCTCGAAGAACGTGACGAGAGCCGGGGTGCCGCTTGTGGTCAACGCTTGCACATCGCAGGTCGTGGATTTGGAGGAAATAAGGGAGGACACCCTTCGCGCGGCGCGCGGACAAGTGAACGTGCCGCCGCCCGCCGGAAGCCGATGGCGAAGGCCCCAACACGGCGCAGGCATTCATCACTGACCACTTACTGCGGCCGTCCTTATTTCAACAATAATACACACACCCTTCGGCCTTCGCCAGCCAAAACGTGGATCCGCCGTCGACGTCGAGTGCACAACTTGGAAGACAATGCATGCGGTTTTGCGGGACGCGTTAGCCGTTTTTACTGCGTCCCTGTGCGCGCCATTTCATGAAGATCGTTGCGAGCCGGAAAAGTGACCGTTTCTGGGCGAAGGACAACGCTTTATGAACATTCAAGTTTTGCGTTTTGGGTACGGTATGCGCAAATATGTTTTGTGCGTTGACGAATGACCAAAGGTTAACGCGAGATTTAGCCCTTGTATTAAATCAGTGCGCGTCAAACCCTGCTGGGTATTCGGGCGCGGAATGTATTCTGTCAGCTGCAAAGTTTGAAGACTGGGCTGTCTGCGGGTCGACGCGGCCTGTGCGAACGCCCGTCCTGTGCAAATCAGATTTTTCATCGAACTTTTCATGCCGCGCACGTATCAGTCATATGTTTCACGGGTAACTACGTGTTAAACAAAAGTTTCGCCACGCGCACGAGTAACCCACAAAAAGAAAGCGGCGGGCGTCGAAAGACGGGGGCGTAAAAAACTCGCAGGAGTGTGTGCGGCGGCCGGGCGACACGCTCCGGCGTCGATGGCAGCCCAGAAAAGGGCAAAAACAAGCTGATGGATTTTCGGCGCGCCATCGAAAGTGTAACACGCCATGCAACTTCTCAGGCGGGCCGTGGCCGCCGGAATGACGATTTCTTTTCAGGCGGGGGGGGCACGGGGCGCGATTAATAAATGAAGTTTGCCTTGTTGCCCTCCGGAGTGATGTTGCGCGGCTGTCGCTGTGGTGCATTATGGAACTCGTTTTCTTTCCCATTCGGCAATTTTCAGCCGATGTGCTCAGTGCGTGCGTTGAACTATGTCGTCATTCGGTGGTGTTCGCTTCATGGCGCTGGGCCACTAAATGCAAAATCAATTTGGCGCATACATCAATCATTTATGCCCGTCAGGCGGGCGGGCCGCGGCGTATGTAAGTCGAGACTTTCAGGAGCTCGGCCGCCCTCCTGAAAGAGAAAAAAGCGCACCAAACCGCCGTCACACAAAGACGGAAAGGCAAGAAAATAGCACTTGAGAGGAGCGCGCTCCAAAAAGAACGCACATGCGCATGCATGGCGGTGGCATGGCGCAGAAGAAGCAAGGGAAGCAAAAGCGGAAGAAGAAGCTGCAAGCTGATTTTGCGCCATCTTCGCTAACCTGGCTTGGCATTGAGGAACGTCGCAATTATTTTTTGCGCGCATGTTTTAAATTTGCTTTCGTTGTGATGCGTTTTTTTCTTCCAGCGGCGTTATTAATCCACGAATGCAAATCGTCCAACTGTGGCGCGCGCATTGCATTCATATCTAGCGTTATCCAGCCCACGGAATGACTAAAACGCTGCGATGCATAAGGACTGACTTCCTTACCTACCAATGTTGAAAAACTGCCCGCGCCAGTGATATTCCATCACTCTTCAGAGGTCTTCGGCGAAAACATCAAATGATCGTTGGCACGGATTGCGAGAGCAGCCAGTATGCGCACGAAGTGTTTGGAAGGATGATACGTCCCGCCGCAGCCGCGCCTCACACCCCTCGGGGTCCCTCGTGGTCCCTCGTGGTCCCCACTGGGGCGGTGCTGCGGGGACGGTTTTAATCGTGACTCGTAATCGTGAAAATGGGGCGAAGCGGTTGTGCTGTTGCACGCTGCCACGGAATGCATCGGTGGGGACGGTGGGGTGCATTCGAATGAGCCGCCCGAAGTTGAGTCTCGCGAGAAGATGCTCGTCGGTGGTGGCGTGGATGAAGAGGGGGCGGGAATCTTACAGACCGTTAGTCCGCAAATCCTAACGATACGATTTGCATTCTTGTCCCAGCACACAACCAACTTTGGCGCAGCAGCAACAGATACTTATCCAATGCAGCAACTCCATAACCGAACTACAAGTGCAATATTTTATCATATCGCATACAAATGTGAGCAGAAAAACATTCGCGCGACCATTAGGACTTAAAGGATCTAAATGCATCCATTAATTTTTGTGTTTTCCCCTCGGCGCCTCCACCCAAGATCCAAGTTTACATCACAAACACGGGGTAAGAAGTGGAGAGTGGAAAGTTTTTCCCCGGACTTGTCGCGAGGAAATATTAACGCAAACGTTTAAAAAAGGGTGCAAAGGTTGTTTGCGATCGAGTGAAATTTCCCTTTTTTACCTGCCGCCTGGAAGCTGGAAGTTTACACAAAAAGTATGCAGAACTTTTCACGTTTTAGACTTTTTTTTTTGTGGATAGGAAATTCGCTTTGGTGCTTTTTGAACTTTTTTCGGGTTTAGCTAGATTTGGCAAGTTTGTTCAGTGCATGAAAAATACGACCGCAAAAAGGGTTGCTCCCGGGGTCACATCACGTGTGTATATGTACCTGGCACCTGCAGATTTGCAGCGAAGGTGTGCGTGCAAATATTGGAACTTTCTGCTTCGTTACTTACCTATTTTCACTACCTGGAAGGGGTGCACCTTGAGGCAAGGAGAAATGACATGCCTTAATATTTAATTTGGCGGCTGCACTCACCGCTGCAGGCCTGCAGCCACAATACAAAGATTACGAACGGAATTTACTGGCATGACGGCACATGTATGAGAAAGGGCATGCGAATTTTGCTAAAGGTGCTCGGCTGTTGCAAGAATTACGCTTGTTTTATTAAAAATTTTATGTGTGCACTGCCTGGGCATACAGTGCTTTTCATTTATCCTCGGACGTAGGCCAATGCATTGCCCATATGAAACTAATGTTCCAAAGTAAATGTAACAAGTCCGAAAGCGAACGCGTGTAATGTAATACGTACGCGGAACAGAAAAATCAAAATTCCAAAAACAGATTCGGTGATTGCTTCCAAACCACTGGGACGATTTGAATTTTCTCTCCGGATTCTTGTTGCTAAAAATAATCCGCCTCGTAAAATGTTTTTGCTTGGCCGCCAGGGGGCGCCGTTCACCCCCGCCTATTTATTCCCGTTTTCTCCCGAATGATGTTCCCGAGAGAAACGCAGGTGATGGCAAAACCGGTCAAAAAGTATGCTTTATCATTGTGGAAGTATTCAATCCTATACCTTTTCGTGTTTCCGTCACTGAGCGAAAAAATAAAGTTTACAATATTGGAAATTGGGAAATCTCGGAAACGCGAAAAGCAATAGGGTTGAAATTTTCCATAATGATAGAGCATACTGTTTGACTCGTTTTGCCATCATTTGCGTTTCCCTCAGGAACATCGTTCTGGAGAAAACGGGCATAAACTGGTGGGGGTGAAGGGCGCCCTTTGGCGGCAGCGCAAAAACAGGTTACGAGGCGGATTATTTTTAGCAATAAGAATCCGAAGAGAAAATTCAAATCGCCCCAGTGGTTTGAGGGCAATAACAGAATCTTTTTCTGAATTTTTCTATTTCTGCTCCACGTACGTGTACATGTACACGCATTCGCTATCAGACTTGTTACATTTACTTTGGAACATGTCTGCACTTTCATATGGGTAATGAATGCATTGGCCTATATTCGAGGATAAATGAAAAGCACTGTATAGTGGCTGGGATTTATTATCGAAATGCCGGGGAATTTTTATTAAAACGCGACCGGAAAAGCGGTCCTTTTGGCCCATCGACGAGCGCAGCGAAGTCGAGCGTGGAAACTTTGAGACGCCGCAGCGGGCCCAATAAATAATAATCTTCGGCTCTTCGGGGTTTTGCAGCGAGCGCGCAAAAAGCAGAGCGCCGATGCCAAATGAAGCGGAAGACAAAAGCGCAAAAACAGCAGCGGCGTATACAAACATCGCGATGATTTAATCTCAACGTCCCGCGCGCCCCAAACGAAAGAAGAAAGCCAGCGCCACCACGGCGGTTGTAAATCAATCGCGCCCCGTAGGAAGAAAGGATTGATGCAGTCGCGCGCAACATTAACACAACTTTAAGTTTCCGTTGTTGATTTGGCGGCGGCGTAAGTACACAGGCACGAAGGCAGGCAGGCAGCCGGCGGCGGTGGCGGCGCGGGCGTGGTTTTAATTTAGCCATACCAGAGGCCGAAAGGGGATCGTTTTCGTTAATTTGGTGCGTGCCAATCCGTCTTGATTGATAGCGAGGGGCCTATTGATTGTCTATTGTAAGGGTCTAATAGTCGTACGGAGTGCAGGAAGGAAGATTCCTTCTTACCGCCTGCCGCCGCCGCCCGTCGCGCAGCTGGAAGCGAAGAAGACAAGTATGAGGCGCGTGGAGGGGGGGGAGCTAAGTAAATGTGCGCACACAGGACGTTGTACAAAACTGGCGGCGACCTAAATTCCCGTCGGCCGCCGCACAGCATGTACCGCCCGCCCGCCCCCCAACAAGCCTTCCTTCGTGCCGGGCACAATAAATTAAGTTGTAATATTAATTTACATTGGCGGATGTTTTTGCAGCGCCACACCGTTCACAAACAACCTGTGTATACGCGAGCATGAGAAGCAACTTGAACAGAAAATAATTACCATGATAGCAAAAAAACCTTCCATTCATGAGCTACTACATAATTACTTAGCTGTGCGTACTCGTTTACTATCACAGAACAAAAAACAACATGCAGTTCGAAAAAATCCGAAGGTAATAAATGAACTCATAGTCATAGATAAATGCAAGTGTGCAATTGTAAGCAACAACCAGCGCTATTTCCATGTTTTTTTTTTGTGTTCCAGTCCAAAGTAAGAGTGCATTAAGCATACGCTCCCCTTTCTGGTTCCATGGTTCCAGTTCCTCTTTCTTTTTTCTTTGGCCGGCTTTTCTTCATATAATACACATTTTTTATGAGGGCTTTACTTCCGTGCTGCTACTTCCAAAGCAACCAAAGCTAAAGCTGCATGTGCGTCGTCCTGCGGCCTCCGGGTCTGCTCGACGGATGGATGTTGATGGAAACCGCCGCCCCCCCCCCCACCCTGTCGCCCGTCCCGTCACTCGAATAACAATAACAATTGTTCTCATTCCTTGGACGGGCTTCTTTTTTCCTCGCCTGTCGAAGTTAATGCCGATGACGGCGTCGTTCGATGCGCGACGAACAATGCGGCGCAATCAAGGCATTATTGCGCGACGCTTTTAATAAGTAAGGATTTTCCAACAGCGACGGCGGCATTTTCGAAACTCCGATGTTAATGCGTACTAATAAAAAATGCCGATTCGTGCACTTTCTGCCCCGCGACGCGCTTTGTACGTAATCCTTTTGTTTTTCCACTCCCCCTTCGTCGAATCGCACGCTTCCTGCTGCCATCGCTTTTTGCGCACGGTTCAATTACGATTTCTATTACACGATGCTACGATCGTGGATTTTATTTCTTTATTTCTAATGCTCCGTGCCCGCTTTACGATTATTGCGCGCGATTAGGATGAGGAAGGCGCGTCAAACTTATGCCAATACGCGATATGGCTATTTCCTTCGATTGGGTCGAAGCGCCTTGTTTTAAATACTCAATCGGGGGCCCGTCTCCGTCGCCGGGAAAACTTTTCCTTACAAAAAACCACGGCGTGGAAGTGCGCGCCTCGCCATGCAGCCGTTTCAAATGGGCAAAAAATCGGCGAAGAGATTAAAAGTTTTCCAATGGATTTCATTTCTTCCCAAGCATCCCAGCGCGCATAAAACGTAAACGCCGAATTCCTCAATGAATAGTTATGCGCTTTGAGCTGGCTGTCTACAAAACTAAAAAAGCAATAAGTATTTGGAATGCGGTATACGTTTCAATATACGTATCACAACATATTCGACAATTCAATTACTTATAAATGTTGACTCATTACACGTTATATATTGTGGATGAATAAAGCTTGTTGTGCTTTTATTTTGAAGTACCTTCCGAAATGTGCACTCCGAAGAACACGATGATCACGATGAACTATACAGGTAGCGCCATCTCACAACGAAATCGTGAACCACCTGCTGGATCCAGCGTCTAGCAATCCTTAATTCCCTAAGCGCCTAAAGTTCCATTGCAAAGCCCTGGGAATGCTAAGAAAGTTTTCTACCAAAGCAGTTGATTGTTCTGCACAGTGCTGCATTATTAGCAGTCCGAAGTGTTGCTGTTGCTTGAATGTAAGATTGTAAGCTGAAACTTAAACCATCAAACTAAAGTAATTTATATTTCCACGTGAAGAATTTCAAATCGTATTATAAATACAATTATGCTTGGTAGGTAAGTCTGCTACTTCGCTTCTGACAACAAACACTAAGTCGACTAACAATAATTTAAAAACTTCATTACCGTCCGCCGCCGCCGTCCCTTTTATAAGGAAATATTATTCAAGTTATCTTTGTTAAAATAAGCAGGCAACACAATTAAAAACGTGTTCTTCTTTTTTGTGTGTATTTAAAATGAATAACAGAAAATATGACACAGCAGTTCTTTGCTATTATTGGTACTATTGCTCCTGCTACATTTGTACATTATACGACTAAATTTCGCTTAACATGACCCAAATCATTTTGAGGCACCTCCACCAAACAAATGTCGCACTTCAAAATCACTACAGCAAGAAGAACAGAAGGGAAAACTGTAAGGATGTTGACATTCTGAAGACGGTATTGTGCAGAAGTGGCTGTTAGCCAGACTACCTAAGACCTCATGTTGTGTTCACCGCGACCATCACATTTAATGCACACTCCAATTTGCATAACTCGTTTGTTTCAGTTTCTTTTCGCCGATTTTTCCTTATAAGTAGAGATAGCAAGTACAAGTGCACTCCATGTTGACGTGTTGCATTAACACGTATAGTAAAATCGAAAAAGAAGATAATTACGACTATAATCTCGAATTAATGAATTATAATGTGCCAAGAACGAAAACACCGCAGTGTTATCGTGAAAATGACCTCAATTAATTTAACCAACAAGCTTATAAAGAAGAGTCAAAATGCAAAGTTTAAATGCACACGCGTTTATTCGACTGATGGAAGCCTTCGTACAAAGTGGCGGCACTAACATGCATGTTCAATTAGTGCTTGTGTTGCTATGTTTCCATCACCTTGGTTACTCGGCGGGACAAGACTTGAACTCCCTGCATCGACCAACAACAGTAAGTACCGCATGCAATATGAGCAATGTGAACTAGTATCATAGAAATGATAAAATCGCTATTCTAGCCGGAGACCTTGACGACCACTGGATACCCGAATCAAGTCCATTGGATTACAACGGAGGACGGTTACATTTTGCAGGTGCATCGCATAACGGGATCGGGTCCTAAGAATCCCTCAGTTCCGCGACGGGGTTTGCCTGTTTTAGTATCACATTCGTTGTGTGCTTCTTCGTATGATTTTATCGTCATGGGTCCTGATCTAGCTCTAGGTGAGTGAGGTACTGTGAGTCTGTGAACAAGGGCATGTTCTAAGGCAGTGATGTTCTTTAAGGGTACTTGCTGGCTGATGAAGGGTTTGATGTCTGGCTGATCAACAATCGCGGCAACGAGTACTCGACCAATCACACCACGCTAAATCCGCAGAACGTGCTTGATCGCCGGTATTGGGACTTTTCCTGGCACGAGATGGGCATGTACGATCTGCCGGCAGTGATCGACTACGTGGTGCGTGCCACCGGCCACCCGCAGGTGTATCACATTGGGATGTCCGAGGGCGCGACGCAGTTCTACGTGATGACCTCCTCGCGCACCGAGTACAATGACAAAGTCAAGGCGCACTTCAGCTATGCGCCGGCGACGTTTCTCTGTCATTTGTCCAACGTGCCAACGCTGATATTAACATTCCCAGAACGATTTGGCTTGGTAAGTTGGTGCTTGGTGCCAATAATTGGTAATTAAGGCTGTAACGAGGAAACTTATGCCATGTGTGCTTCCTGTCTTGCAGTCGTCCTTCGTGACGAATTTCATCGGTTCCTTCAGCGTTATACCCAACTCCGAGCTGTTTTCCTACCTGACCTCCGTGTGTCCTTTGAACGCACTGACCTCTACATTCTGCGGCTCCATCTATTCCCCATTCGCAGACTCCAATCCCGAGCAGCAGGATCAAGTGAAGCAGCGATTGATTCTTCAGCACACGCCGTCTGGGTGTTCAACGAAGACGATCATACATTACACGCAATCGGTACGCTCGTGTAAGTCTCCAACGCCCAGCGTTGCCTTGAGAACGCTTGTGACTAATAGGTGTGATTCCAGGTGGATTCGGCTTGTATCAAAACAACTTCTTCGACGCACGCATCGAGTACAATCTGACGAACATTCGCACGCCGATTTATGCCTACTATAGTAACATTGATCGGTTTGTAAGCCCCTTGGACGTCTTCCATCTCAATGATTCGCTAACCTCTGGCTTCGTGGCGTCCTCGGAGAATCGTGTCCTAGGACACGCCGACGTCGTGTTCGGCGTGAGTGCGCGCGAGCTCCTCTACGACGACACCATCTCGCGCCTGAAGGGCTTCAACGATACCACTGCCCCTGCCGCTTGACATAACACGCGCAATCATTTCGAGAATTAAACACTTAGCATGTTAAGTCATTACAAAAAAATACACAAGAATTTCATGCATGTTTTGATAACTAATTTTCCGATCAAATTATAAGTTGTCCTTTTCAACATCCAGTAGAATACAAATAATCTCTAAATGAAATTGAACTTTGATCAGTCTTGCAATGTTGTAAAGTTTTCCTCGTCTTGCAAAAATGAATAAAATTAAGTGCATGTTACTGACATTTAATAGAATTGGTATTTATTCGTCTTTCAC
>JARJDQ010024487.1:0-29309 GCA_030264215.1 Geostiba sp. GC000077
TGCAAGGAATCGCCAAGAGCGCGCCGCCGAGCGATTGTATTTATCGATTGCTTTTCTTATCTCCTTCGTTGCTTTTTTTTTCAGCTTATATACATTACAATTTACGTTGCTTTCCACTTAGGTACGTAATGTATATAAATGGAAAACACTTGGCAACTAATATAAATTCAGTTGATCTGAAATGCATTGTTTTCAAAGCCACCATATTGATCGGAAATCATTGTTTTCGACTATGGGAGCAGATAAAAAATTGTTGGTTTGAAATTTTATTCAACTTTGATGACTTATCGCGTTCAATACTTGTTCATTGTTCCCAACAAGAGTTGGGACTAGACAACAGCCTTAGAGTGGTTACAATTCACCGCCGAGTGTTCCCACTATTAACACCCCTCGAGTGTTTGCATTGTCTCGCTGTGCAATCATTTAAATGCAATTTTCTTTTAATAAGCTGCGCGAACGACGCCTGCCAGCGATTGAAGGAGTTAGGAGTAATGCGATGATGCGAAATAAGCGAATGCGGAAATATTTCAGTACGCGTGCGGTGTGTTGCGAGCGTTGCCGGAGTTTTTGGGTTTCGCTCGTACGGTAAATGCAGTGTTTGATGAGCATACTTGACTTTTACTTGCACTTTGTGCTCGCAAGGTAACGAGTTGTTGATTATGCTCTATGTAGTTATATGAATATGATGAAGGTATATTCGAAGGTTCGGTTTGCAGGTGGAAGGTGGAAATCTAATATGCGCACGTTCACGTGCGTCACGTGAGTCACGTGGATTGATTGCGCCCGTAATGATGGGTTGCGCTTGCGCAAAATGACAATTATATCAGGCAATAATCTAGGAATAGGAAATTACAAACGCAGATACTTTGTGAGCTTAATAAAATGAAAATTTAAATCTACATTAAAGTGCAGCGCTGCAGCGCAGTAATGTTATAGCGCATTGCGAAATTATATATCACATGGGTATAACGAGCACATAATCACGGCTATTACTTTATCAACTTTATCACAATTATATCTAAATAATCTTATTTTCTACAACATAATCTTCAAGAGTACAAAGAACACACTTTACTGCCTACACATTTAAGCAACCATCACATCAATAATATTGTTGACATGGAGTTTGATTGCATATGGTATTTATTGAATATCAGTGGCGTGCGCATCAAGAAGCTCATTTTTTACAGAGATACGCTTTATTTGCTAATGACAAAAAAGTCGTTCTTATTTAAAGATGTGTAGATTCGAGATTTTAGTGGAAACAATGGAAAAATGATTAGTTTTGTTTTTAGGTATTAAGAACGTGTATCACAAAAAAATCAAAAAAAAAATTCTGTAATAGGTAAACATTACTAATTCAAAAAAGAAACTCATTCAATCTTTTTAAATTTTAATATTTTCATGATGGGTCTTGTGTAGGTCAGCTTGAGTATCATGGTACGCCACTGTTGTATATGATAACGCGTGAATGCGATGAACTGTTGCTTTCCATTCGCGTTCGCAAAACCGTTCGGAATTAAGATTCCGATGTCAGGCCCCTTGCCCGCGATGGTGGTCAACTGATGGTCAATTACATCCTAACAACGTGGGCAGCTTGGATGCATTGGTCTCAAACAATGCGCGCAATTGCAACAACCGTCAAGATTGGTTCGGTTGCGCTGCGTTCGGCGTTAAATTTGAATGGTCACTTCACTTTTTCCATCTGGGCAACTCTTTCCAGTGCTCCGCAGTTCGGTCGATGCAACGGTACCGAAGAAAAAGTGACAATGCGTTTGATTGCGGAAAATACCGTCAAGATGACAAAATGCAATTGATCGCCTGCGCAGTACAATAGCATATTAGAATGTTGTAAGTAGTAGTACAATGCTTGATTTTATGATTTATGATGATTTCTGTATTTTTTTGGAGTAATTGAAATAAAATAAAGTATGTATTGATAATCAACATTTACTTATCACTGTGATGTGTCCTGTCATTTGTCCTTTTCCTCCGTTTGCATTACATTCTACTTTGCGTCACAGCATAAAGGCTTGGTTAAAGTTCGGCGTAACGCAGAATGTAACGCAAGGACAGATAAAATACATGTGATCACATTTGGTTATGCTAGGCAGCTTTCCTAAACTTTGCTTATCTTAAGTCCTTAAGTTAAGGAAGTAAAGTCATTTGCATAACAATGCTGCGATTCGGCCGCAGTGCCGAACGCATTATTATGCAGTATTCCTTATCCTTTACTTAAGTTAAGTTATTCAGAGTTGGGGAGAGCTGCCTACCATCGAAAGGCCAATAAATCAATAAGAGCGGGACGATAACTGACCGTCAAGGGGCAACCGGATTGGACTTCTGATGGACTGACCCAAAGTTTTTGTGTTTATAAATACAAATAATTTATAATAAAAATTATTTGAAAAAAACCGAAAAAATGAATCAAAGAACAAAGCCTAAACGTTTTAAATGTAAAAAAAGAAATAAAACATGTTTTAAACAGGTGGAAGAAAAACACGTTTTAAACAAATAAAACGAGTTTTAAACAGGTGCAAGAAAAACGCGCTTTGATCCTAAAAACGTTTGTTTTCTTTTATTTAAAAAAACATGTTTTTAACAACCTTGGACTGGCCTAATTCTCAACTGACTTTGAGCAATAGTCACAGTCCATTTTGCCCATTTTGTCCATTTTGGAGCATCGCTCTAGCGCTGACCTATCAGTTAAATTTTATTTTGCGTTACGCCTTTTATTTTGTCATCTGATCGTCCACGAGGTCCTTTATAGTGTGGCGTAGCAGGAGCACAGTGGTATCATGTGTTTAGAAAAAATCGGAGTTTCTTAACCAGGCCTTTACGCGTTTCCGCTAAATTTGCTGTCGCTTGGGTCGGCAACTTGTGTGAGATTCGCGTTCATTTCTCGCGACCGCCACTGCCACTGCAACCGATATTGATTAAGACATCATGTCCGCGAGCGGCGCGTTGTCGTCGTCGTCGCGGCGAAGACGTAATTATACGCGCCGGTACAGTTATCTAACGACGCATTTTTTCGCCCGCCAACTCCGGGCGCTTACGACGCTTTCGCAGATTTGCGCACCGCCGCCGCCGTTTGCGTGTGACGTTGGTCGTTGGCGCGCTCGTTATTTATGCCGCGCTTCGGCGAAACACAACCCCGGCGCGTGAAAGGCCCCGACGCGTTTCTAATGAGTTATTTAAATGAGCATCGCGCCCAACGAGTGCTTAATGAGCTTTGATAGTGTGGTGCGGCGCGCAAAGTTTTGCATTTTAAACGCGCGCGCCGGCCGCTTGGGTGTAAATTAAACGCAGACAACCCCTTGCGCGTGCAAAAAAAATCACGCGCTAGTTTTACAATGCGCCGAACAGCCCACAAACCCATTAACCGCGCCTGATGTAGGGCTATGGTGGCAATTAATGGAATTAAATTCTAATGACGCAAAACATCTGGAATTATTATTTATTCGCCGCGCGGCAAACTTGTGCGCTGATGAAAAACCTTAACGCATAGCTATCACAAATTGAATTAGGTACTTACAATACTGACTTTAATTATAAACTTTTATAGACGGTTCGCGGTCTTTACGAGTGACATCTTGACCTAGGCGGAAAGATTTACGATTCTTTTAGAACGCACGTGAACGCATGTGCTATTACTGCAAATACCATAATTATTATAAAAAGTTCGCTCAAAAATGTATTGACTTTTAATTAACTTTGTGATTGTTGAGAACCAATTTGCTTTGGCAACACAAAACATAGTAAATAGGAAATACTATATATAATCTTACCTTTCCTCCCTGCAATCAGCTAGGCCAGCAAAATAGGTAGAAATAAAATCAACTTAATATTGGATTTCAGTTTATTTTCTTGTCTTCTGTTGTATACATAAAAATACGATAAAAATTATATTTCCTTAGCAAATCTTAAATCGTAAACGGATACAACTAAATTTGTCGCACGAAATGTAAAAGATGAAAAACGGCTATAATTTATGTGATAATAATGATATAAATATTGTATGCACTTAATTCGATTAATTGATCATTGTCTTGTCTTCGTGTATTGTATATTACTGTATACTTGAATAAAATAACATAGAAATACTAACTAATTAAATATCGTTTATCTTCGTTTTGCAAAATTGTAATAATATTCGTTTAAATTATTAAATATTAAAAAATATATATCAGGCGCTGGTTTTGCGGTCCTCGGCAAGGGCCCAAGGACGAGCAAAAGCAGCGCCGCTCAGTTCGCGACTTGCGTCCACTTTGCACATTGTAACGCGTGATAAGGAAACCAGGACAAGCATATGTTTTAAATTAAATAACACTCACACTCGGCACGTATCGTAGGTTCGTGCATCGTTCGCTTTCATGCATTCGCATCCGACATACATAATTAAATATCATATGTATATATTAATTCTTCGATGGTCCTCGGCGCCTGAAGTGGCGCCCTGTCTACAAGGACGGCATCGAACTCTCTTCTATTGTATAAGCATTTAAATTATTAAACTCGACGAATAACTTAGCAAATTGACAACATTCACACTCTCGATCGTCCTGGCATCCTCGTAAAGCGTCATCTTTTTGTGTGTAATATTTATGTATAATATGTATATCTATAAAATTAACGTGTTAAGTATACCTCGCGCAATGTACGTGTGTTTTGTCGCGCTTGCACGTGTTTGAACGCGATTTAAATAGGCACTTGTCGAAATGTTTAATATAATGTATGTGTTGGAATTTTTACGGCTTTATTAACTTGTAGTTTGTATGTGTTTACTGTTTGGAATATTGGTCGTCCGTTAGTTGTAGGTTCCCATTTCCCGTGCACGAGAACCGTGCATGCAAATGTGAGCGCCGGCGTTTGGTGTGTTTGTTGTGTCGCTCCGATGTGTGTTGTTCTTCCGGCGACCTCTTTTGCGCGTTATTTAGCACGTAGCGCGGTGGCTGCGCTCCGAACGGTATGCGAACGGTTAATTAACCGCCGCTGGCTGTCGTATTTCGCAATTGCACAATTCCAAACCGCCGATGGGGGCTCGGCACGCTCGCTCGACTATTGGCGGACTATGATTAAATCGATAATTATATTTAAGAAATAGATGCGCTAAAATTTGATTGCATTGCATGTCCGACCTTGGCCCAGAGTGTGGCGACGTTTGTGGCGTTGGGTGCATTTGATGCGCGTTACAGTTATGAATGCACGACGCATTTCGATTACCACTAGGTACCCTAGATAGACAACCTGCTTGGCGTGTTGGCGTAATGGCAAAACTGGGCTGTGTTCGTCAGATGGTCCACTTTGCGTACCTGGTTATTGCTGAGTGTGTTAGGGGTCAACCGGTGGCCTTCCGACTGCGATCCGATGCTATGGGTGGGTTTTTTTTTTTCTGGAAATTGGGAGTCTTGGGAGTGGTGGTGTGGGTGGCGAGGAGTCTAGAAGCGACGCGAATGCGCATACCCGCTGTTGTCGTAGAGTTTGCACAGGCTGTCGGTGCGATTTGTGCCGAAGGTGGATGGCAGGCTGACGCTCACCGAGGCGCCGTCGTTGAGCTTGGCGCTGAGCCGCCTCCGCTGCCAGACGAACGTCCACGCGGCGATGATGGCGAGCTGGGCGGCGAGGAAGACGGTGGCGGCGACTATCAGCCCGGCCATGTTCACGCAGAGACCCTGACTGTCGGGCAGGTACATCGCCTCGCGGCCGAGCGTGGCTGTCTTGTTGGCGTCCCGCTCGAAGCCGAACTTGTCCGTGATCTGGATGGTCTGGACGAGGAGCAGGTCGTCGTTGGGGTTGGTGGCGGCGCTTGTCGCGCGACGCCTCCTACGCTTACCGTAGGAGATGACCGAGCGCAGCTCGCCGGTGGACTCCTCCTGGTCGCACTGGACTGGCTCGCAGGATGGCATGCAGGGGGTGACCAGCGCGCGGAACTGCACCACCTCGGAGCTGGGGAACTTGAAGGCATCGAAGTGCGACAGAAGGATCTGCAACAAGCAAAAAATATTGTAAGCTGTGGGCATTGAAGATGAGACGATTTGGTATACCTTGCCAGATTCCGCCGACTTGTACAGCGGCCCCATGATGAAATGATCGGTTGGACAACCATCGGAATCGATGAGCACGATCTCACTGGAGTCCACCCCGTCCATGGCGACCAGCTCGCGAACGAATATCTCATACGGACTGTTCTTGTCCAAGATTTCGAAGCGCAGCGCGAGGGGATCACCAACTTCCGCCGTGGGCATGACATCGCCACCGCTGCGATCCGTGATCTTCATCGCCACGTTGGGCGAGTCCACCGTGACCTCTTCGCTGAGCGCCGGCTGGACGTCGCCGTGCACGCCCAGGTCCACCTCGTTGGTGACGCTCTTGTTGGTCAGATCGTACTGGCAGGTGACGGCCAGCCCTAGGTCAGAGCTGGTGACGATCTTGTCGTGATGCTGGATGACCACGTCGTTGACGTAGCGGCCCAGGCCGTTCTTGCGCACGTTGCACTCGAGATTATCGTAGGCCATTTCCAGCTCGAACTCCAGACTGTTGTTGACGTCGCGCACGCAAGAGTTGGGCGAGCCCTTCGCGTAAATCTTGCCGTCGAAGAGCTTGCTCGTTTGGATGCGCGCGACCATATCGCCGGATCTGCAGTCGATGCTCACGTTGTAACACGAGCTCAGCTCGTACGTGGCCGCTTCGGGTACGTCGAGATATGGATCCTGCAACAACGCCGAAACGCAGCGCGAAAGAGAGAACCCCATTGAGTTACGAGTGCTCGCTCGCCTATAGCAGTTGCGAGATCTTTTCGCGCTCTGCCAGTGGCGGTGGTATATAGTTTGCAAGATGTTTAGCATGTGGGCCAACACGACAGCACACTGCTGGTTACAGCGTGCGCAACAAATTGGTTAATTCCAATGAGCACAACGCGCCCGCGACGCTAATTAAAATTGCATGGAATAGAGAGGGATTTTGGCATGCGATACTAACCTGGATGTCGGCTAAGGAAGCGCGGGAGTGATGGCTCAAGCGGCAGACCATCTCACCGGTATCGCCATAATCGTACGAGTGACATCTGTACGGGGAATGCAGGCAGAGTTCGCGGCATTCGTCCAAGGAGCCCACGTCCTGGTACACGGAATCGACGGTCTTGAGAATTCTGCCGCTGAGTTTCTTGAATTCGCACAGCTTGGCCGGCTGCTCGATGCAGTTATTCTCCATGTAGTCGTAGCCATCGGCCGCTTGGAAGGCGTTGCTGCCGGCCAGCGTGATCCTGTCCATCGTGGAGAGCTCGCAATCACCGGTGGCGTTGTTGTAATTTGCAGATCTGTAATAGCGCGAGGCGCCGACAAAAAAAAAACGCTTGAAGAAAATGTCACCGGCGAGGGAAAAAAGCCGCTGCAATTCAGCAATTGTGAAATTAGATATTCTGCGCACGCGGAGGCCTTTGCACGGGACACGGCAAAGAACAAATCTCAATAATCGATGGCGAATTGGACGAATTATGCATTAATTTTTTTGCTTCTGTTGCTTGCGCTCGGGATGAAAAAGCGCCGCCGTAAGAAGAAGGTCGGCCGCGGCGATGTTGGAAAAGAGTCGTCGAACACATAGCAAATAGACCATAACTCGCCCCCTTTTTCTCGAAACGTTTGCCGGGCGGCGTCGTCGGCGACGCAGGCAATCTGACTATGCTGGCGGACAAGGCGCGCACAGCGGCAAAGGACGACAGAGACAAGCCGCAGCACATTGACAAATTATCCGTGTGTTCCCACGCAGCGAAAAAGTGTAATGGAATGGGACACAAAATTGTAATAGATTGTAATAGCATGCAAAAAGCATGCATTACAGTGGCGCCATCTAGTGTTATCTTTGAGTGTTTCAGTATTCGGATCCTCACGGTGATCTGCAATGGTGTTGATTAAGAGGGAGAGAAGTGACATAGTCTTAATTTTTAGCTGCGGCTTGCATTACATTGTGAATTATATCTCCTCTCTCTCACTCCCCACCAATTAAAGCACGTAACACATGAAATCTTACAAAATTGTTAAATTGTAATAGAATAGGGCATTTTTAGTAATTGTAGTAATAGCGAAACTCTTTTACCAAATTGTAATAGATCTGTTACAATTGTAATAGCCGGAAGAACACTGCAGATTATTAGCGGCAGCGGTCATCGGCGAAGACGTGCGCGCCGAGGCGGAAGAGTAGGTCGGCAGCGGTGGATTTGTTGTCGTCGATTGACAAGCAGTAAAACAAACAAGTTATACGCGTTTCGATTAAAAACCGTTCGGTTGATGCATCGCAATGCCAATGAATAAGGCGCGTCCAGTCGACCGACGACGTAATCTTCGGAATTGTTTGCCTACTTCGTGATGCGCGCGAGATTCTTTTTTGTTTCCATTTTTCGCTCCGCAGGGCAGCTGCATTTCATTTTGTGCAAATACTCGTGTGCGCGCGCGGCATCGGCCGGAGATGATAGATCAACATTCGCATAACTCGACAAATCACGTTCGTTTTCGCCGCGGATGGAAAATATTGACATAGTGGACGAGCTCAACAACGGTGGGCTACTGCATCATACCGTTGACCAGCGACTCCCAACCGGTGCCTCTCGTATTCTCAAGGGTTCGTGTGGTTTTATGAAGAGGTCCAGGGTTCTCGTAAACTCTGGGGAAACGCAAAGGGAACCACTATGAAGAAATTTCTAGGGTTATCAAAATAGTCCACCAAACTTCGGGGAACCTCAATGTGCCTATTTTCGTAAGTGGATTCAAAAGCGTGGATTCTTTCCAATATTCGAGTGGATCTAATTCTCATGCTTTGATCAGATTCAGGCGTTCACGAGAAGAGTGGAGTGTTCGTGGGGGTTTCGCAAGGAAATAAGGTTGGGAACCGCTGCCGTATAGAAACGTATTCTAGCGAAGAGCATCGAGAGTGGAAATGGAATACATAATGCACCGTGTGATGGTCACAAGTGTGATCCCTATTGGAATCAGCTCTCCAAGTTGTTGGTATTTGCAGTTTTTGGAGCATTGGATCAATTTCCGCACTTAATTTGGTAGTATAGTTAGCACAACTTGGCGATTGTGGGAAAACCGTATAGGACGTATAGGTAGTTTACGCATTGCCTGATTGTGCCGTGTGTCCTCGACGTCCCTGGCGCTGGCAGGCCTGCGCAAGGATCGGCACCAATCTAATGGGCCCTCGGGTCGAGCCCCATCGGATGTACCACACGCACCGAGCAACCAATGCGGCACACACATGCCGGGGCGATACGTATTTACGACCGAGTTGGCTAATTAATAGAAACCCAACTAACTAACTAACTAACTAACTAACTAACGCGGCTGCGTATGAGCCGGAACGTGTGTGCAAGTGGGCTGCCATATGCATGCGCGCCGGCTCTCCCGGAATAAAGTGCATTCCCCCACAGCCGCTCCCGCAGTTTGCGTATTCTTTATAGGTATTGCGCAGAGTGCGCTCTGGATCATTTCCGCACCGCGTGGGTGGTCCACGCACCAAACACCCCGGGCATAATTGAATTTAACTTTCGCTGCTTCTCATTAACTAATCGCGCGCGGCGCTACGGGCGCTAATTTATTGAGTCGATTTCTGATGGCTATGCTCGTAATTGAATTCGCGCTGTTTTGTTTGACGCGGTTCGCAAGTCTCTGTTTTTGGAAGATTAAAAATGTGCGCTACGTATTTGGTGGCAGCGCCGGCATTCATCCGGGCATCGATGTATAAGCTCAGGACACGCAGGCCGCAGTTTTATTCCGGGCACGTACTGCGAAGACGCGTATGCGTGCGATAAGTATTTCTTCGGTAATAGTTTAGAGTCGCTCTAAACTATATGTGTCGTCCGATATATTTTCGCCGGCGGAATCTCTTTTCCAGCATCATGCCGAGTGTTGCGTGACATTTCTCATGGCCGCTGCTGAGAGGGATAAAATGACTTGCTTTATGCCCAACATGGACGAATCGAACAGGTTCCTCCAGCTATTCCGATCGGCCGGAGTTTTTGCCCCAGCGCCCAGCCGCAAAAGGCCGGCCGGAGCGAAATTGCCGAAACAATGAGACGTTTTCCTCGGTACTCCGGAGCACGGTTGTCCTACCCAGAGAGATCTCGTTCTCCTTGTGAGTTTGAGCCTTAGTTATGTGCACATCGAACTATCTAAGGCCCAACAGTTACGCATTTATTTATAACAGCCGGAACGCTCCGCTTCTTCTTCTTTGGGCCCATGTTATGCAATGGGATGCCAGTTTCACTTTTAATGCCCAACCAGCTCCATATACTCTATCACTGCCCATCAGTTGTATGTTTATACAGATTGCCTACAGTTTATACAGTTCTGCGTAGTCCTTTTGAAAAGCATTGCTCGCGCGATTCTTCCATTTGCAGCCCAGATGGACGTGTCGCATTTCAAGGTGTACTCCAGAAAAATATATTAATTGTAGCTACCATATCTGGCAGAGGCAGTCTTGGTATCTTGTGATCTGTGTAAATGTTAATTATTTGTCGGCGGGGCATCATTGACATTGACGTACATGATGGCAACAAAACAATTCCTGAGCAATGTAATGACATTGCCATTCTTCAGGCTTTTCTTTTCCCGTTGTTTTTTTGCGTCAATTCAGCATCAATTGGACTCTTTTTGCCTCCTGTTTTTCTGCAAGTACCTTTCTAATGATTGATGCTCCATCTGTTGCAGCGCACTTCTATTTATAGGCGATTTATTAATTGCGGCAATTTGTGACGCATTTTTTCCCTTGAAGCACCAGATCATGGCGGAGATACTCGATACGGTTGCATTCTGTGTTTCTAATTAATTAAGCATCGTCTGCATGCAGCACACTGTGGAGCGGTGGTTTTCGGTTAGCAGCGGCGATTTTATAGCGAAACAGTTATTGCCAATTAATATAATTCGCGCTGCTCGTAAATTAGTTGCAATTGCATGTATTTTTGCAGTGCGCTGCATTTTTCTTTTTAATTTTCTTCGGTTTTTACGACCTGTGCAGGAGATTAAAATGCATAATATCCTTGTATATTATGTTGTTGCATCGTGTATTACGCAACGAGGATTGCATGTTCGACTTATGGGAGAGATCTGTCGGGGATGCGGCAGCGGCACCTAGTACTGAAGTTCGGAACTATTTAATAACCGCCCTAGGGCTTTAAAAGTCTATTTACCGCACTGCATACAAGTGAGATAAAATAGTATTTTATGTATCGAGTGGCGAGATCATGTTGATTTTGGCGTGCGAGCGTTAAGCGATAACGAGCG
The DNA here is from genome assembly GCA_030264215.1 of Geostiba sp. GC000077. Taxonomy (NCBI): domain Eukaryota; kingdom Metazoa; phylum Arthropoda; class Insecta; order Coleoptera; family Staphylinidae; genus Geostiba; species Geostiba sp. GC000077. The sequence continues at coordinate 11,274 of JARJDQ010024487.1, forward strand.
AGCGCAAGCGAGCGACTCGGATATATAAAGCGAGCATACGACGAGGAACAAACAAACATAGTGGTGATATGGATCCATATTTCCACTATGTTTGTTTGTGCCATATGTTTTGAACACAGCCGTCTTCGAACAAGCTGCGAAGCGGTATGGACGCGAAAACCCCTTCAATTGTGAAACAGTTATTTTCAATTCAATACCGAGTGAATTTAGTACCTCTATAAAAAATACACTTATGAGATTTTTTGGGATTTCTTGAAGCCTCCCGTTTCAAAAAAATGACAAAGTTTGGAATGTTGCTCGAACCGGTTTCTGCATGGCATAAGTGTAACTTTTCACGAAGAACAACATATATTTTTTTAGCATAGCAATTCACAACCCTATTCTAGCTAAAAATATTTTGATATCCTTGATGTTGTTTTTTGTTAGGAAACATCTCGCAGTTGTCCATTATACGAGGTGTCCTCTCATATAGTGTGGGGTTGTCACCTGCGATTGGCTGCTAGTTGCAATGCGATGCAAAGTGCCATTGTTGGCATCACCTGCTCCCCACATGCTCGGAAGTTGCGAGCGCACAAATTGCCTACTTTAAAGCGCAGTCCGTGCGGCAAAGACGTTGCGTGCTAGCCTTCTAGCGTGCTGCGAAATCGATGGATAGGCATACAAATGGAATATTTACGATGCCTTTTAATCCATATCGCACGCTCGGGATCGGCGCCGATTGTGTGCGACACGAGCGGAATTAGAATTCAAATGCGCGCAGCGGGGAACCAATTTAAAATGCCATTTATATAAGGATAAGGAATAGCTACTGCGTTTCGCACACCTTTTCCTGATGCTGCCTTCATATACTATGGGGTCTATGTGGGGATCACCTCGCGCGATTATTAGTGCAAGTGTGCAACCACTGCAACCAAATACATGGGTGCATTATTTGTTATAGGCGTTATAGCCTTGGACGAGATCGGGTTTACCGTACGGTTCTGGTCATGTCTAAAATAGTGACGTTTTGAACTCATGCAGCGACGATGAGCGCAAATGCAGAAGATTATAGCCTGACGTGATGTGTTTACGACCCTCACGACTTCCCTTGTATTTCGATATTGGCGGACACAAGATTTTTGCGATGTCGTTGAGAACTCTCCTTCCATCATCCGGGGTATCGGTTCTATTGAATTGAATAGAAGCCCTAGTTATTAAATCTCTCGCGTATTCGCGATACGTCCCAACTGCAAATGGGAACAACGAAGATGTCTGATTTTGATCTTCATCAATTGCAGACTCTTCCTTGGTGTTCCGACAGGCAGTAATTAAATTCACTTTTTACATCACCTTTTTGCTGTCGAGGAAATCAGGACTTGCTTTGCATCGCCTTTGGAATACCAAGTATATGAAACTTGTTTTTTTTTTCCGGAACCGGGAGTTTCATTTAGTTTTTAGTTGATCATTAAGTAAATGCAGACGTTTTGAGATGGATTGCATTAATCAATTCGTCGTGTATTTAGAAATAAATGCACATGAATTCTTCGCTACACGATAATTAATTCCCGACCGCGGCATTTGAATTATTGAATGTCTGACGCTCAATGCCTGCGCACACATCGTGCTCCAATACAAGCGCTAACGATTTCGCTGGCGGCCGCATTATGCAAATCTATTAGTTATTAGTGCTATTAGTGCGGTGGGACGATTGCTCTTAATTAATAACGCGAACATTGTCTTGGGGACCCGATGAGGTACGCGTACCTGCGCTTCCCACATTTTGCATCCCGTTACGTTGCAAATTGCAACATCGACAAATTTGAAAGCTCGATAAATTTAATTTGTATAAGCTCCTATCCTCCAATCCACCATTCGGCTCGAGTGGAGCCGATTTGATTCTATCAGCATTTCTTGTATGTTGTACCTGACGTGTAATTGTAGGCTTTGTTTTGAAGCTCGATAAAATTGCGATTCACGAAGTCCGCTTGGAACTGGTACTGGCCGGACGTTAGCATTCAAGACGCGGCTTTTTTTTACTAAGAGGTTGGTTGGTTGACAGGAGATGGACAAGTCATTTTAAATTGATTCATTTTTCAATCTTTGCATTTTTGCTGTGTTTTCTTGGCGTTTAGGCAAAGTATATAATGAGGGTGAGCGTAATTTTTGAGATGACGACTTTTTACACCACTTACTACATACGCGTCGCGCCAAGGCGCATTTTTATTGTACTTTTCCTGCGCATAATTGCGTACGGCTGGGACTGCGAATAACGAGCGGATGTTGCACCTTGCAGACATCTGACATCCCATCTGGCGTTGTGACATCTCAATTCATGTCAATTTCCTCATCCCTAATCGTCTTTCGCTAAATTGAATGCGCGTTTCTTCTTCTCTCCTTCTTCTTCTCCAATTATATGCGAAAATCGCCCATTTATTTGGTGTTCCTGGCATTGAGTGGAATTACCGAAAGCTGTTAAATTAGTCCCCGGCAAACATTACACGATCTCTAACCAGCGCTCACACACCGAAAGTTTGGAATTGGTCAAACCTTTTAGCTATCGCCCCAGAACGCGAACGTACATTGCGGCGATAATTACCAAAGTTTAAAGCGCCGCTCCCTCGCGCTGCTCCCTCGTTCGTAAGTACGATGGACTAAGCACTAAGAAAGTGGGGAGGGTGGAGGTTGGAGATCGACCGATCGTTCGTTTTCCCCGAGTGCCGAGACGTTGAAAGGGCTAAGAAAACGTCGCCGGACGACGAAGGACGCCTCGGAAGGAAGCGACGCGTGCAGTAACTAAGGCTAATGTACTTTGCGTGGCGGCGGCGGGGGGCTGGCAGAAACTATGTGGGCGCCTAGTAAATCGACTTTCTTGTACATGTATGAACTTTGGTTCGGCGACATTTCTCGGGTCGCACAATGTGCGGGCTGGGCTAGATGGCTTGGTGGATATGGATATGGATAGTCTGGAAGGAAGTTTCCAAAACGGAAAGGATACACAAGGAAGTGATAAGAAAGCTCCTTGCCACGGAGAGATAACCTTGCTTTTGGGGGGTGGATGTGGATCCATACTGATTGAATGCATCGTGATATTTGTATACAGGACCAGTAGAGGACATTTTCAAATATGGTCTATTAGGATTTAATATATGGGTAGAACATAAAGTTTGATTATCTTGAGGACCCGGTTGTTAATCCCTGAAATTAGGTACTATTACCACCCGAAACTAGGAGTCTACTACTTTTAATGGGGATCATAAAGATAGTCGCCTGACGAATACCTAACCTTTCTCGTTTCGATTTTGATTCGGATTCGAATTCGGATTCGGATTCGGAGAGTAACCTTTTGCCCTGTTTGGTAAAAGGCCAATCGCGATGACACGTCACATCTTCAGTCTTTGGGCTTTGCATTCCGCATTGTTTGCCACTGATTAATATCTCGCATCGAACGGGGTTTTCGATGATGAGCCACGCACTTTGACACCGCTTTTCACACCTCGCCACCTCGGCACCTCTCCCACCGACCCACCGTACGCAGATGAAATATAGCGGCGACATTAATTCTCGCATTTTTCGGGCGCGCATATTAATAATTGTCAACCTTTAATCTTGGCGGGCTTTGGTGCATGCGCATCTGCGGCGCGGCCGATGGAAAGTGTTTAATCTCCTTCATGGCGCGTTAATAAACCGCTTCGAGGAGATCATCTCGAAGCAGCAAGCACACACTGGGTATAGGTATAAGTATTTATTGCATTATCACGACTAGCCCCGCAACTTGGGACGCCATCGATAAATAAACACGACGATAATAAGCAATTAAGATCCGCGCGGATTATTGCAAAAATTAATTGCCGTCCCGCCGGTGGGTGGATCGGAATGCTCTGCGGGCTCTGCCCCGCATGTTCGATGGGCGCACGTTCGTTTTTCAATATTTCTGCGATCGGGCCCTGCTATCCAGGGCCCTGCTATCGATCGGTCATTCCGTCGCGACTCGCGACGTGCCGATAGTTTATTCATTCCGCGATGCATTCACATTCTCCTGCTTGGGAGCAGCCTTCGTTAGCGTAAGCGAAAGTGTTGCTTCGATGGGTCCTCCGACTCTTCGGATAGAAGAATTGTTATCGGCTATCGCCGCAAATGCAAACACAACGGAACGCGCTCGAGATGAGGTAATAGGTGCACGTCGCGCGCACACGTTAAATATTGTTGGTATAAAACCCTCAGTCGGGACCCCGTTCATCACGCTTAATCATCAGGTCTCCGGCATGGAATCATATTCATCTTACGCGCGCGCGCGCGCCCGCTAAATAAAAGCGCGCAACAGTAAATTATCGCGCGCGGCTTTTAAACTATCCGCAATTAATTATTATTTAACGAGGCGCAGCCGGTGCCCGAACGGTTACTTATCTGAGGGGGGATCTTTTGTTGCGCCCGCGTGCGCGCTTTACCCGCTCGCGGTGCGCGCACCTCGCCACTATCGACTATCGACGATTTATTGTAATTTATTGTTTATAAATTGCGAGGCGTTAATTGTTATTACCCGCCCAGGTCCGTAATTAAATGGCTTTTAAGTGTTTCACTGCGCTTGGGCGGCGATAGATGGAATTTGCACCGCGCAAATTAATTAGTCGATGCGATACGGTCGATGAAGGACCACCAAGTCGCATGGCACCCCCCCCTTCCACTCCACACTAAGTGTGCATCTCTGAAGGGACAAATTTGGAAAATATTTTTGGTCCTGGATGAGAATGAATGTGCTTTTTAGCGAATTTACGATTGTGGGGCCACCAAAGGACATAAATACTACCACAAGAATACCATTTTTTATATCTAGCCAAAAAGTGTGGATCAACTAAAATTATGGTCCTTCGATTAGGATTGGATCAATTCTTTGTTATTCTTCATAAACCGGATCAATTTTAGGGGGTTAACTCCAAATCCGATTAATTGACTAGGAGTTGTTTGTGTTCCATTTTTTCCCCTCTCGATGTCCGTCGATGTGTGTATTTCTTCAAGCGTTGGGTTGTTATTGGAAGAAAAATATCGCCACAGTTCGTTAAACAACTCGAAAGAAAATTAAGATAAACACGGTGCAGTCGATCGAGCGCCGAAATATTTGTTCCTCGCGTACCTTTTCGTTGCTTGCGTTGCTTGCTTTGAAAATGCCTAATTTACTGTTGAACATTTTTTCTCCGGCGCTCACTCTTATATCATCATTAATCCGAGCGGGTGGAGAGAAATTGGAGCAAACAAAATCAATTTTTTCGTGCGCCACGCACCGAGATTGGACGGACTTTCGGACTTTGGTCTTGGGATCATCAATTTCTGCTGCCGGCTGGTTCGTTTCCGCGTTGTTGTTGTTGTCGGGCGGAGGTTGGAGGGTAAATTGAAATTTTGATTTATATTAGACGTATTTGACTCTGGGGCCGTGTAATTACGTAGTTTGCGTTTGCGCCCGTAATTTGATTACGAACGGGGTCCGGTCTTAGCGGGAAAAGCCGGCTGGACGGGAAAAACGTGTGGCCGATTGAATGTTGTCTATGCGCGTCTACCGTTACGCGCAAACGCAAGACGCAAGTAACGTTTGTTTTGCGTGGCACGACGACCGTCCCCAGAGGACACAATATAAATTTTCCCGTTTTTCTATCTCGCGACATCATCGCCCGATGCGCGATTATTTATTGCGCGTTATTGTAGTGTGTGCGGAAATTCCACCGGACAGGCGAATGCGTCAAATTGCGCGTCACATTACCACCACACGTTGTGCGATGAGGAACTAAGGACCACTTTGGCGATGCGCTGCAAAAAAAAATGGTAACTCACCTGCATTGAAATTCGTTCTCGCCCAGGCAGAGCTCCAGACACTCCTGCCGCGTGTTGACCGCCTGATGGCTTCTGGCGTGGCCGGCGAGGCGGTAGTTTTGCACCCTGTCGATGCACCAGGCGCGCTCGCACGGTTTGACGCCCAGGCAGCTCTTCTGCGCGTAGATGGTGAACACCGGGAACTGGGACTTGGTCAGGGCGCCTGCAAAACAACAAGCACACTGCTACAGCCACACACACATCAGAGCATCGGCGGTGCGGGAATAAATCAAAACATTATCAAACCGCCTCGCGGTCCAAAGCGGTCGCCGCCGGCGAAAATTATTGCCGCGAACGGGCGCGTTTACTATAAATGCGGAAACTCGCGCGCGGCCGAAGGTGTATCTTTAATGCCCGAAAACGACAACAAAGTTAAGATTTATTAGCCAATAATGCCACAGCGCCGCAGCGCCGCCGACGCATAAACAATTTCGGAATTTCGCTTTTCAGCGTGTGCAACACACATTAAAACAATAAGTCGTTTCCTGCACTCTCTTGTCGATTGATTACGCTATTTGCCCGTCAGCTCCAACCTCCCAACGATTTGTGCACCTTTTTATGTGTGTTTGCGTATTGCTAATGCCATTCTCTCTGTTTGCTCGTTGCAGGTGAGTGAAATTGGACGTGGCATGCCATCATCCTCGCACCTTCACGCCGGCGTGCACACGCGGTCCAGGTCCGAGGTGCATACCCAGGTCCCAGGTCCTTAATTGAAACATCTGTACCGTTAGCAACATCTAATCGCAACGATGCGTCATAAAAGCAGCCCATCATTCGCACGTCGGGACGAAATACCTTTGATGGGCGAAGGAGTGGACGACGAAATCAAATAAATCTCCCACCGTCCCACCGTTAATACACTCGGCTAATCTAATCACACCGCAGCGAAAATACGCGCGGGTAATTAAAACTGGATGCAATGTTCAGTGCGCACTTCATCATCATCATCAGGTGCAAAATCCCCCAGACGGGAAGCACGCGCCGTATAAAGTAAACTCCAATCGTCCCTCGTCCGAGGTGTGCGATCATTAATTAGTCATCTCTCATCTCATAACTGTTGTTTGCTGTCCTGCACTCATTGCTTTGTAATTATATCCGTATTTGGGCCATTTTGGTTGTTATTCAAATTGGTTATTAAGGCAAAAATTAATTAAGTTATGTCGCCCCCAAGGGACTAAATATTTTCCTATGGATTGATATCCAACGGAAATGAATCTCGAGGCGCAGAAATAACATTGCTCGTGGGGGCGAGGACGTACAGATGATATCATAACATGTAGATGAGGATCGGATGCGTATCGAGCATCGGCTCTGATGAGACTTTAATTTAAACATTTCTATCGGGGAGGGCCTCCCTGATGTGGCCGTAGGGCGCGCAGTGCGCTGATTGCGAAAGGGTTTCCGCCAGAAGATATTTGATTCCGATTCCGACTCGATTTGATTCCGTCGGAGCGAATCTAATTGGCTGAGCGGGCTGGCCGGTGCGGCAGAATGTGAAATTTGCTAATACAACGTGCTCAAATTGGCGGCAAAAATCCCCGAGCTAACAAGATTTTATTATTTATTTGCATTATGTGCATCGTTATGCAAAGCGCCGCCAAACGAGCGTTTTACCCGAGCAAATAATAAAATCGCGCATTTAATTATTCTTATATTAATATATTTTTAATTAGCGCACCGCATGCTGTGACCTGTGGGTCCGTCGTTACATTGATGGCGATGGCGCGCGGCGCGGTCTTTTAATAATCATTGCAAGGCGTTTGGGGCTGCTTGCCGTACGGCGGCGGCGTCTTCGTTAATTAGCTAAATTCGCCGCCGCAAATATTAAGCGGCGTAAATCAACTTGTCGCCGGAATGCGCTGGCCGCTGCCACGCAGCGCATGCGCGCAGAATCAATATTAAAGTACATTTCCAAGCATTTTTATTGAAGCCCTCCTCGTATTTACTTTTGTTTTCCAAGGAAATTTACGGCGGCGGCGGATTCGCCGACGCTGTTTGCTGTCAATTGGCGCTGCTCGCGCTCGTTTACGATATTTTTTCGGCAAACATTTACGTTTACTTATAAACAGACATTGCGAACGTCTGCTTTGGCAAATACGCGGCGCGTGTGTTTGACCTGGGTGCTGGGTCCCAATCTAGCCTTGATTGTGCCGACCGTTTCTGCAAGTGTGGAGCTTTGGAGTGCGTCTTCCGGATTTTTGAAGTCTGCGAGGTGTGACTGGCATGGCGGTTGCTGTGGTACAGTGGTACCATCGTGCGACACCGTCGATGGCTCTGGTATTAAAAGTAATACCCTACGTGCCTGTCGATACTTTTTTAGGAGGTGCTCGGGCCGCTCGGAATGCCTTCGTGCGTGGCGGTTTTTCGTCTAAAACGAGGGTCCAGCGGAAAGCAGTTGTTGCTGCAACAATGTTGCCAATCAGCGTGTAATGTAAAATGGCAAATGGCTAATCGCAAATCGACATATCGCCATGTCGACAGATCGTTTCTCCCAGGACCCAGGGCAAGCGTCGATGATGAGTTCGTGTCATTGTTAGGAGTAACATGCCTCATACTTCGATTCTCTTCGGCGCGTCCTCAGCGCGATTGTGCCGGGCTGCTATTATGCAGGCCGCCCTGAAGATTGAAGAATGAACATCGCTGCATCCAACAGCGGTTTGGTATGCGCACCATACCTTTTGCCCATGGCCCATGGACAGGCGCGATGATTTGCATTATGCAATCCGTGTTGTTGTGATATTGCTATCACAATCGCGGGGTTGGCGGCGGCGGGGAAGTAGCTTTCCGTTCAATTGGGCGGTACGTATTAGCTATTAGAATGGCCACAATAACAAGTTGGTAAGTACCTCAGCTCCTCCGCAACAACACATCGGCATTCATTCACATCGCGTTTGCCAGCGCAGTCGTGATGATGGATATGCACGGACGCGACGGCCGTGCAATTTGAGATAAACTGGCGGAGCGCATGGGGCTAATGTTCGTGTCTATCGACGGCGGTGGCGGCCAGCCGGACGAATTTGCGCTGGCGATCCGTTCGTAATGATACGCGCGCGAAAGCGTTTTCCGCGCGCCGAGAGAGAGACCCCCATTCAAAGCGCCTGAATATTTAAGTGTATCACGTTCGAATCTCGGCTCGGACTAACGACGACAACGACCGCGGCCGCATTCGTAGTATTGTAAGCTGGTGAGCTGGAGCTGGAGCAGACACAAAGCCGAATCGTTACTCTCATTGCTCTGCAGAGTTTACCTTTTACGGGGGGCTTTCCTCCGGAGTTGCTATTTTGAAGAGCATAGAAGGCAAACTGAAAATTTTCGACATTCCTCTTTGCTTTGCTCGATTTGCTGTCCTCGCAGTGTAGGCACAAATTCAATTTTCCACCTTCCATCATGTTTATGGGCAATGGGCGACGTATCGCAGTCATATCATGCATTAGCGCATGTAGATGGCGATGCACCGGATAAAATTATTAATAACGCATTCGTCGCACGTATTTCATTAGCAATTAAGCTCCCTGTTCCCTGATGCCTTGCGTCGATCTGCACTCGTGCATTTATTGCTCTGGACGGCCCCCTCCCTCGGCCGAAGAAGACTACTGTGGACCTGGGCAGCTGAGCTCTCGTCTCTCGTCTCTCGTCTCTTCGTCATGAGAGCGAGTTTAATCTCGCCACACAAATGTGTTTCACACCTCCTCGTCCGTCATTTCGCAGCATTATCCACCCATAACCAATTTGCGTGCGTGCGTGTGGAGTGGCACACTAATCCCCATGATGCATGGTGATGTGGTAGTGGCGCGATCCATTTAGCCCATTAGACCCGCCGCGGTTCATCTGATTCCGCATCGGCGCAGCGCATCTTCTGCATCATCGCTGGCGCTGAGGTCGCACCTATTTCACTTATTTCACGCTCCGCAGCAATGCCGAGGGTCCGCAGAGATATGTGTAACTCATGTTGGTATGCCCCGCCGCTCCATCATGCCCAGCGTCCGGCGCAATCGCAAAAATCATATCGATACCACATGCGCGCTGCTGCGCACGAAGAAGGTGAAATTGCATTCGCGGCCGTCATCATCCAATTTTCGCAATCGCATTTAGCACTACTGCACTGGCGAAACTAGAGTGTGAGTGGCGATTTGCAATGGGGCCCTCGGAGTAGTCGTGTGTCACGATACCCTCGCTCCCTCGGCTTCTTGCTGCGCATTCGCGCGCGATAATAATTAGTAAACGAGAGCACATCGAGCAGCGCATCGGTAATATCGGCAATTCGCGGAGTGCGAACGTACGAACGAGGAAACGACCGGAGCCTTCTGGTTGAGAAGAAGGTCGGTTATCTTGTTCGCACGTCGAGTCACGCACACGTCGGCCGGACGTGGTGCCGCAGCGTGGACAGATCGCAAATGGCAAACGAGACGCGGTCTCTAGCCCTGGCATTTTTTATTTGCAGCACTCTTTGCCTACTCCATAGCTTATCGTTTGCGTGTTGTACCGAACTGTAGCGTACTGCTAGCCCGCCGCAATTGATATGCAGATACCGAAGTTACCGCGAACTGAGGAACACCACCACACCATACTACCAGCTATTTTGCATTATTGCATTCTGCGCACCGCTAACAAAGTGGAGAACAATCGGATTGTAGATATTGGCACGCCAGTGCACCCAGGATACCAACTGCCAACATCAGCAACACGCGGTGCCTATATTCCAATTTCCAAGGGACCCAGGAGTGAACATTGAATGCTTTCCGTTCTGGCTCATTCGCGGTTCTGAGCAACAGCGGAACGTTTCAATGAGCAAAGCTTGGAGGACTAGGACTAGGAGTACTAGTATATCACTCCCCGGCATTCATTACGAACGCACCAAGAAATACTTCGCCGTTTGCTGCTACTCGCGAAACTAACTAACTGAATTTCTATTTAAGCGCTAAGGTCGGCTAAGACCGGCCTTCGTCGTTTTAACTTTGCTTTGCGTTTTTGGCTGTAAGTGACGACATACACGACGCTTTAGCCAAATCCGGATGCATTTCGGTGTACGGTGCGCTTGTACGATGGAAGGTACCCACTTGGTTTTCCTGGCGGAGTGGTGATTTGTTCCCACGCCGCGCTGATGCGTACGAACACGATCGTGCGCATACGTAATCGCGGAAGGACGGAAAGACTACCGATATAATAGTCAATAGTGTAATATTAATTAAACCGGATCGGACCAATCACGCCGTAGATATCTTGCCACGGTCGTGCCAGTGTCCGTTATAGTTTACCGCGTTGACTCGTTGACATTCCAGTTTTAATTATAATTAATTCATGCGAAAAATGTTACATATTGTGTGGTTGGGATGACTTACGAGGTCACGCGACTAGCGGGGATTTGCTTTTTGTGCAGGAAACGGCATTTTTAAACTCATTCCTGATATTACAAGAGTATAAGTAAGTGATTCTGGTGGAGGCATGTTTGCAATGGAAAATGCTTATTATTTTCCGAATTTTCCTCCTACTTTAAGAGCATTTTGATATTTTTAACGTCGAAAACGCATAATTTTAGGTTCTCCGTATTGTAATCCCTTCAGGGACGAAAAGTGAACTAAAACTACCTTCAAAGTACCTATTGGATATTATCAGAACGCGTTTGTCAACTACAAGTTTCTTTAAAGTTCGTTCGATGAATAGACGCGTTGAGGTTACCATGGTGACTAATCATTTTTAATGGATACAGAACCCTTTTCAGATAGTTCCCATAACTTATAGTTATTTGTATGGGGTATAGATAGACGATAGACTACTACACTCTCTAGAATCGGGAAATGTCTTCAACTTGTCCAATTTCCTTATTCTTTCGAAACGGTAGGTGTCCTAAATGCACCAAACACCCTTCAAAACTGGTTACGGCATACCAAGTTGGAGATGTGAATCCGAAAATAATTGTGTCTTCCATTAGACCAATCGAATAATCTAAAGATCATTCTAATGTAACGGAACATCTATTAGAAATTAGAATAAACAAAACATTCTCCAAAAACTCTCCAGATGCAGGTGATACAAATTCTGGAAATGACCATTTGTTTACCCTCCAGGCCTCCACGATTCTAACCTCAAGTAGAATGGCCTTAATAGCAAAATCCTACAATCCTCTGGATTCTGATCTGCTTGGTGATACTAAAACTTTTACGAGGAGCTTGTAATTCCTGGGGTGCACAACCCATTATGCATTTATGGCGTCAATAACGTCGAGATACGTCGCCATTGGCGGCGCTATTGCCATATCGGCAGTGACGCATTTTTGCTGCTATCGCAACATGCTTCTTGAGTTGCTTGCAATCTGCATATTGGATATTGGCATCGTGGCGAGGCGGCGGCGGCGTTTAGATGCAGTTTGATGGTCGTTAGTTCGTTACAATCGTATCGAAATCCGCTCAAGGTTGTTCTTTTTTTCCTCATCTTCATTGCTTCTCGCGCGCTGGGGGAAGCACTTTTGCTTTCAATCAGGCGGGCGCGCGCCGGCATCGGCGATATCGGGTGACGAGAGCAGAGGCTCACGAAGAGATATGAGCGCATGGGGGCCCGTGTTCATATTCTTCGCATGCCGGCTATCTCGGGCTGTTGAGCATGTCGAGCATGTCGAGTACATCAGTACATGGGAGAACATGTTCGCGCGCCGCGTCGGATTTCTTCCACATCTTGTCTCGTCTTTTTTGTCTGGGCCCCGCTTTTTTTTTTCGATCCTTTTCTCCGTGCATGCCAGCCGCCTGCTCGTGTTACGGATGACGCTAATGAGTTTCTGAAGTGCATTAATGAAAGAGATCGAGTCAATTAATTTCGATAATGTCCCGGCTATTATGCCAATGATTTATTAGCCCGAATCACGTGCGCGTGCGTTTTTTTTGCGGTAATTTATCATGCACTATGAATACGTTTAAAAAGGCAAGAGAAAAGTGCAAGTTTGCCGATAAATTCTGCGTCCAATTTGTGGATGGCTGATTAGGCTGCTGCTGCTGGTGCGGCGTAATTTCGTATTGTTTCTGGTGGGTAACCGGGCGCACGATTCAAAACTATAAAGTATCTTAATTTTCCAGCGGCCACTAATGAGATTGTAAATTGGGTTTAAGCTCTTCCTTATGGTCCGCATTCTTTGCCTCCGATGCGGCGGCGCGGTTCCCTGCGATCACGATTATGATTAAGATTTTCATCAATTATTCGCAAAGCGTCTTATTATCTCGAATGGTTTACGGGATCGCCATATAAAGTGCGGGGTCTGTGCCGGACAGTCTTCCAGCGTTTCCCTTTCAACCGAACGCACACGCACCACAGCTCTTCCAGTTTGTTGCCTCTTTGAATGCGCTCGTTTTGTCTCTGATGCAGGCGAGATCAAAATGGCATGCGGTGTTTTTCACGAAAAACCGTGAAAAGAGGTGCATCTGGAGTCTGCAGCTTGATAGTACTACCTTGGCCAACATCAGGGGACCGTGAACTTGAATATGCTCGGGAGTCCGGTACTCCGGACTGTCTTACCAATCTATGCGCCGCTGCACAATGGCCACGGCTACCGCATAGTAGTTATTATAATGGTGCGATGATGATGGATATAATAACGCGCGTGAGGAAATTGAATATGAAAATGAAATATGTACTTGGACGAGAGCCGACGACGTTGGACTTGCGATGGTTTTACCTGGGGACGGCTGGGACAGCTTTTACTTTGCGCGTGCGCATGCGTACGGCACGTTTAACGGTACGAGGTTATAACTCAACCATCTGGGGTATATGGCGGCGCGTTTTTCATGCATTACGCATTCATGGCGAGGAGTTGCGTGCGCCCGTGGTCCACTCCACAATGACGAAAGACGGTACACGACACTGCCGGATGGAGAGAAAGCTCGCGGTTGACAGACTGCGCATAAAGCCGCTGCCATGCCGCTTCAAATGCCGTGTCAAACGTATGTCGCCGCACGCCGGGCAGACGTGCGCTATTGGTCTAGGAGGTCTAGGCCTCCAAAGCACTCCACAAAGCAGTGACAGGTCCAGAATGCCAAATGTCTCATTAGGCTCATTCCGGGACACGCAAGAGCAAGAGTAGTAATTTCTGGCGCGCGGAAATTTTTGTGGATCAGGTAAAATTGGATGGTTTGGGGTTCAAGCTAGTATAGTACCGAGAGGTCAACCACTCATCTTGTCGAAGGCGAAGACGCCGCGCCGGCTTTCCTTCTGACAAGGTCAGAATTCAAATTGAAAGCGATTATGGTGTGTGCATGGCGGAGATGTGTTGTACCGTTAGGCCGAGGCAGAGGGGGCCGAGGGTAATCCGCGAGTGTGTGACCGCAAATCGTAAATAGGCGACGCACGAATTTGTTGAAGACGAAACGGAGTTGAGGGGAAGTGTGGATGCGAAAAGGAAGCGCGCACGTTTTCCAACGGCCGGGCGGCTATTCATCAAACTTTTGTGCGCTGTCCCGGCCGCGAACGCTCCTCGTTTGCTCTTGCCCATGCATCCATGTGGCAATTTAACGCAACGCCGCCGCGGACGAGTAATAACTGTAACCGGTGGGATTAAGTGAAAATCCATACGGACAATTGCAGGCAGAAACACTTTGCGTTCGCTCTCCTGCTCGTGTGCGCATTGTGTATGTTTGCACAAGCATAAACGAATTACGCGAATTGCAACGAGCGGTTCCGTTTTTTGCTCCTTCACGCAGCGCCGCCGATGGAAAACGATGCGAAAATTGAGAGTGAGAATGCACATAATGCACGCGGCATGCAACGTGGGCCCCGTTATTCCTCCTCTGTGTTCCATTCGTCAATGAAGTAGGTGCTTAAGCATAGTGTACCTGGAAGTGCATCCGCGTTGGAGCTGAAGAGCACGCACAGGCCCGTCTCGTAGTTCACCGCCTGACAGGAATCGTTGCCCTGGCATGTCTCCAGGCAGTCGGTGAGCATCAGCGTGCCGGGGATGGAGTCGAGGACGTTGCCGGGCGCCGAGAAGACATACCCGGTGATCAGTTCGAAGCCCACCTTCTCCGGATCGCAGTCGTCGAGGGGGCTGGGCGCTGGCGCTGGATACTTTTCGGGCGCGTCGATGACTTCCGCTTCCGTGTCCTCCTCGGCGGCCCAACCTCCCTGCACCGACAGCGCGACCATCAACGCCCACGTGAACCAATGCATTCGCCAATTCATTGTGACGCCGTCCGGTGGTATCTGCAAGCATACAAGGGACGAAATTAGTTTCACTTTTCCTCGGGGCCGCGGCCAGTCATGATATATCACGGATGCCGCGCGGCCCGCGCGCACTAAATACCACTCGATATATGGTCAATGGTCAATGTGGTCAAGGACCCCGGGTATCGCGATGCAAAATTGCATACGTCACTATCGCTATCTGTAGCAGATATTGGACGCGGAACGAACATCTACCTCCTCGGTACGCCAATGATACATGACTTTTACCTTGAAGGCATTGACGGCATGAAGGAACCGAACGAAATATACAAGATAAATGCGTAACCGGTGTGGTATTGGTGATTTTTTCTTTTCTGTTGTGATCTATTACCGGAGCCTGTTTGTGTGTGTTGCTTTACTTTCCTCCTTGGCGCAACCTCCCGTGGGTTATCCACTACTCACTACCAACTACCATCAATGCGACCATGTCTTGTCGCCGGAGACTTCCTAGTTGCGCCTTTCTTCGCCGAAGTACCTTATAATTACCATGCGCTTTTGCATCGCGCATCACATCGCATCCCATCCCAGCATCCCAGGGCTAGTACCAGCACACCAGTGCCAACCAGTATCGGGAGAGATAATGGATGTGCTCAATCAAGACAAATTGTGCTCGAGTCACTTTATCATTTCTACATCTATGCGGCTGTACAAGCTTACTTAGTTAACTCGCCGCTGCGGAAATTTGCGCGAAACATTAAGAATTCATCATCATCATCGGCAACTTTTTGCACTTGTTCGCTGCCATGTTTTACCCCTCAATCGGGAGGCCAGGACAAAAATCGAAGCGCAGTGCTATCAAACGATAACAGATTGCTTGGATATGTTTCAACGTTTCAAGACATGCTACCACTACCACTACCAGAAGCAGCTGGGTGACGTCATTGTTAAACGCTTGTGATTAAGATGAAATGCCTCGGAGAGGCGTTTTGCTTTGGGTAAGAGAAGGCATCAGAGGACGATTTAGGTGTCAGATAAATGTGATGAATAACGTAAATGTTTTAATGCTTAGTTGTTATGGAAATGCAATGCACAGGATGGGCCATAAACAGGCGGGCCGGCACTCGCAGTGAAAAGAAATAATTGAGCTGTTTTCAACGTGTTTATGAGCAAATTAAAACCCCACCCGTTCTTTAATTCCTTTCTACGACCGCACTTCTATATTGGGTCCGAAATTGCTTAATAACAACTTGCACACGCGAGAGTGAAAACACCGTTCGCTGGCAATTTCAACATCGGTATCATCGTGCGGCAAAAGGCATTCGACGATTTACTTGTCACTCATATTCGATTTGAGCCGCGGTTTCGATGATTGACGAACCGCATTCAGATGCGATTTGGACACGCCGTTGGGCGCATGACGAATGCACGCCCTGTACATGCGTCAAGCCGTGTTTGTTTGCCGTCGCCTCTCGCCTGTAAAGCTGTAAAGTATGTGCAAACACTTTTGGTTTTGCTGCGGCCTATTCCGATCGGCTGGAATGCCACTTAACAGCATCTCATCAGGTCCTCAGCAGTTGAAACATATTTATCTATAATTTGGCTGGATGTCATGAGGGTTATGCAACTCAATACGCTCAGCGACGCCAGCTGATAATTACAGGCTGGTAATTTTAATGGAGCAAATACATCAGGTGCATTGTGCTTGCTGCGGTTTCGCATACGTCTTGAATGAATGGGACGAGTTGGATACACAGTTAGGATCTCGTGTGGGACTCGCACACTAATGGTACCCTTATGGAATGAAATGGTACGTTCGTAGGTTCAATAATTGCGAGATATACCTCGTTAATAATATAATGTTTCAGGCGCGTTGTTGCCGTCCCATCGTCCCATGCCCACTGGAAAGGCTTGTTGGTTAAATCGTTGTGTGCTCGCTCGGTGCGCGGTTGTTTATTATTTCGCGTGTCCGCGCATCGCAATTCGATCTTGCGTTTATCGATCGGCGGCGGATTTTTATCGATCTAACCCGGTTAGCCCGACGAGCATGCAACCGGCCGTGCGGAGGACTACTTATTATAAATAAAATCTGCCTCAGATGGGCCCTTAACCTTAACATTATCGACATTATTAACTACTTGTGTTTTATGGATGTATAGGCTAAGTAGATAAACACAGAACATACATGCAGGTCTCTGGGAGACCTTGGAACATGGGGCTGGTAATTTATGCGAATTGAACATTGTTTGGTGAGTAATGTGTTGAACAATTAGACGATCGCTCTCAGCGCCTTGCTTTTCATCACTTCTGTTGAGTTTGAAATTTTGATGAATGTTCCTGGTTTATTGATCTTAATGACAATCTGATTACTGTGCTGTGGCGTGCTGTGCGTTACCGTTTGCTCTTACTATTAATAAATCAAATCTATCATATTAAAACTCCACGTTTTTTTTTGTTGTTGTTGTTTGATTGCTGTTGAGAACATCAACAATCGTTTCGTTGCCGGCTCCCATCAAATGACTATTATCATGGGTCATGCAAACAACAATTGTGTGTATTTGTGCTGGACAGGTGAGTTTGTATTGAATTGCATTGAATTTCGACAATTCGACGCGTTTCACATATTAATACTTCATTTGTGTCGATTTGTGCCAATGCTAAGCCTGCGCATTGATTTAATCGTCGCAAAACGGTGTCACCGGTATTTTCACGGCACTCTCTGATTTGAAGCGCCGCGCCGAAATGAAGTGATTCCCAACGCCAGACGGCGGCAGGAAAAAGAAACACCACAATGGCAGGAATGTGGCGCTGGAGAAAGAATTTCCTTCGCCTCTCTTTCATTAAGCCACATCTTTTCATCGTTTACGCATATGTTGCCATTTTACGACCGACATCAACAATAACAACAAGTGCGGAAAATGGCACACACTTAATGCCATACCAGTTTTTTATTCCTTCGTGGATTTTATAGTTTGCTCAACAAAACGGTTAACAACATCCACAGCCAGTGCGTTTGGTGACAGAATCGGAGAAATAAGGTTGTCAAGTGCTATGATGCAA
>JARJDQ010024493.1:0-10987 GCA_030264215.1 Geostiba sp. GC000077
CGTCGCACGACGTCCACTGTATTCGATCCAAAAACCTAGCGTGCTTTCAACTTTGCTTTGACAATTGACGACGTGGTACGTCGTCATACGTCGTTGCATTGTATTCCAGCCTTAACTCAGACGTGGTTTTGTCAGAAATCTGCAGCCTCAAAAGGCGAAAATCGAAAAATAGCATTCTTGATGGTTAACGGGAACATTAACTTTTGTTATTTGTTCTAAAATTTAAATTACCATATCTTAATAAGAAATTGTTACTTGGTTACGAAATAGTACATTCATACATTGTGATACAAGTTGGATAAGCGTCTTCGACTCGTCCACCAACCTTCTGCAATCGTGCGAGAGGTCGCTTATCCCACGTGTAACACATACTATTTTTCAGCCGATCGACCAAAAAGTGCCATATTAGATATTAATAAATACCACATTAATAAATAAATAAATATAAATCTACTAGATAGTTAGTAACGCCAGGTACGGACGAACGTATGAACATAATATTCAGTGCACCCAATTGAATGGTGCACCCACGGTGAAGGGACAATGAGTTATGTTTTATGATCACTTGTTTGTCGTTTCACTGGCAGCGTGCGGTAATGTTCCAACTTTGCCTTACTGTGTGCGGGAGTGCGGGAATGAGATGCTTTTCCCACTCAAATCGATGCCGGAATATGCCACTTTTCGGTCGATCGGCGGAAAACATATTAACTTGAAATTCCCTATAAAAAAATCCTACCCATACATTCACGACTGTTAAAGTTGACTACAATCATCATTGTTTTCATTGTTCCCAATAAAAGCAGTTAAAAAGAGTCTCGAGTCCAGACGACACCCTTAAACGCTTCATCACACTTCAATTTTCAAGCATTTACGCGAGTTCATAACACATACAAAATTAATATGTGTCATATATGCTGGATTAAATGTATAGTAGTGTCTCTTTGATTATTTATGTTGGTTTATAATTTTGTTACAACTTTTTAAATAAAACATCACCGCAGCGATATTATCATTCGTCATTCCGTTTGTCGCACACATCGCAAACAATATTCTATATATGAAGCGCAAAACGACAAAGCACAAAATGCACAGAAGATTCGCGGGTAAAGAGGCACAAAAGCGATGAATTTTAATTAATTAATATTTGTGCCCAGGCAAGGAAGGTGAGCTTTTAAGTATTTATATAGGTGATGGTGATTACTAAACCAAAAAGTAACGCGAACATTTTTGCAAACATAATTGAAACACTGCCGACTGTTTCTTTTTAATTTATAAATGTGATTCTATTGCAGGCAGCGTGTGAAAACTAATTAATCTCAAATAGAAATAACGAAGCAAAGTCACACTCTTCGCACTGCTGCTCTGCTGCACACGCTCATAGCTTCATTCTATAGTGCAAATGAAAGCACACATGCGCTGCGATAATGTGCCATTGTAATGTTGGTTGCGCACATGAGCATGATCATGTTATAGTATGATTACATGTGCAGCGAGATTTTTTTATAGCTTGTTCATTATAGTATGATGGTGACAAAGTATGCAGAATGTTCAATGTACAGTCGACACAGTTTGGAGATGCCTGACCAAAACAAAATAATATACATTAGTTCTAAAACAAACAAATTGTTCCTCAGTTCCAAACTGTAAGAAGTCGACATTTTTGCAATTTTGGCATATCCATAAGGGTTGTCAATAAGGTTGTCAAGTACTGTGCTGAAAAAATATATGTTGTTCTTTATGAAAAGTTGCAGATCAGTGAATGTTTTTGCGATTTTCTTTGAAGCCTTTAAACGGTCAAAATACACTTTCAAAATTTGCGATGAGTCACACTCCAAACGCTAAAACCCGTTCGAGTATGACTCATAGGGCAAAATTTCAAACTGTATGTTTTGTAACGGTTAAGGGAGTGTAACTTTTTACGAAGTAGAAGAAATATTTTTTTCAGCATAGCACTTGACAACCCTATTATTATCCTTTGTAGATTTCCGAATTGTGTTTTTGAGCCTTATCACAGTCTGGAGCTGAGGTGTCGCTATAAATTTAGTGATGGTAGTCTACACATAGTAGTAGATACTCGTATATATTTATTTGAAGATTAAAAGTCCAAGTTACATATATTTGCATATTTGCATCTTGATATATATTGTATGTTATATATATTTTATATAGCTATAATAATAAAAGGTGTAATCCGTGTGCAAAAATTGCAAATTGCAACATATTCTTAAAAATACAACACGCTTGCTCTGATGATGCAGCGTAAGAGCATAAAATCTTAACAATATAATGATAGACACTGGTAGATAACACATTTTATATCAAAGTGTGATTGCAATAGTGCATCGGTGATGTAAATTGTAAATGATACCAAACTAAGAGTGTGTTTGTATTTGCAAGGTGAAGCAACCCATTTGACTGACATCACACACACTCACACAGAATTGAAGTGACAGTCAAGTGCATTGCTTCCTAAACTGCTTTATACGTGGCT
Source organism: Geostiba sp. GC000077 (assembly GCA_030264215.1). Lineage (NCBI taxonomy): Eukaryota > Metazoa > Arthropoda > Insecta > Coleoptera > Staphylinidae > Geostiba > Geostiba sp. GC000077. Next base: position 2,492 of record JARJDQ010024493.1, read on the forward strand.
TGAGTATTCTGTGTGCAAAGTTGTTACTCACCAAACACAAATCAAACACTTCACCAATTACCGAACTAATCAAGCAGAATAGATGTGTATTCCTCCTAGTGACAGATGTTTATTTCATATTCACGTATTGCCAATTTGATGTTTTCACCTTGTGATAGTTTGGTCTGGTCATTAAAACACTTATCGATAATAATCTTAATCTAATACGCATATATAGGCCTTACACTGACGATCTAAAATTAATACTACATGCTTAAGTCAACATCGAGTTAATTGAATAAATATCGCTGTAGTATAGCATATACTCGTTGGGGGATGTTATCAGTATATATGGGCTTACATGCTACGCATTTAGGTGTAGTCTCCACCGCCGATAATTCACGTGTGGCATGTGAGACGCACGCCAAAAACAACACCTCATCAATTATTTTTGGCGCGCGCGCGTGCACCCGGTCGCACACCACTCGCATGAGGGCAGCACACGAAAAAAAAAGGGTAAACGTCGGCGTTTCGCTCACCTCGGTGCCGCGCCGCCCTTTCGAAGCACGTCCTCGAGATTCGAGAACTGTGCGGACGATGCGGCACACAGAAACACAGAGTTCGCCTGCTCGCGGCGGGGATTTACCAATTCGCTTTTATTTTCGCGCGTTTTCCTTTTCCGGAAGGGTAGGTAGGAGGGAATTGATTAATCTCCGCAGTGGCCACAGCGCGCAGCATCCGACCTACACGACAATGCCATTTGTGAATTATCGAAATAACTTTCTGGCGCGTGAGTATTATATTTCGTAATATACCGCAAATATTCACTTAATTCTCTAGATCCCTAGTAGAGTTCCTCTAATGCTGCTAAACATTCAGTACATTTAGATACGTGTCAATATATCGATAAGATTATAGTTTTGATTTCTTGCCTATAATACTTAATTTCTTATTTAATTATGAATATCCTTAAAATATAGAATAATTCGTGTTTTCCTTATCATTGTGAGTTCCAAGTTGGTAAATTCGAAAGTACACACTCACACATAATTTTGTTTGGGGAAACATCAATTTGGAGTTTTCCGAGTTCGTATCGTCGTGATATTTATTGATAAACATTGATATATATGAAATATAATTCGTGCTGATTATCATCTAGGACCTAGGTCATCACTTCATCATTTTTTCAAATCTGCTTCCTACGACGATTTGCGGCGAAATGCTTTTAGGTTTGCTCAGTGATGTTAGGTTCCGTTGTTAGAAGCATCCCGTCGCAATCATCGCGCAAAGCTCAAAGCTAATTCCAAAACCCACATGTTCTAATCTACATAAAACCAAATGTGACGCGAGCGTCAAAGTTTTGTAATCACTTTGATAAACCCTCGCGAAATGCAAGGGACGAATATAATAGCCCTAATTTGTTTTAATGTTTAAAGTATAATCCAACGCAACCAACGATAAAAGCAATACATGTCCCTTCCCTACGGTTGCATAATGTTTTAATTATAAGATTATAGTATATATTTTTAGGACGCGCATTTAGGCTAACAATGCGTGGCTGCTTATCCATTTGCTCCATTCTTTATTCGTCCTCTTGCAAAAAAAAGGTAAAATCCTACTTAAACTAAATTATCCATTAGTTTGTCTAACTTCGTGCTTTAATTAGTACTTTTAGTAATTTAGCACAGAAGTTTTGATGGCTTTTATAGTTTTATAGTTGGTTTGTTTTGTTTGAATCACTTTCGCTTAGCAATTGTATGCAATATGGCAATAACATCGTTTTAAAGTCTCTCTCGTTATACGTTCAAAATTTAAAATTTTCATGTTTTAAAAACACAGCCTAGGAATAACAACAATATTTGAGATCAGCTGTGCAAACCGAACAATAGCGAATTGAAAACAAGACCGCGTGTTTGGTTGTGTTTGGCTTTTCTTAGTCGATGCACAGAATGCGGGCGCTTGCGTAAATATCTAATGGTATCAGTGCTTGATCGATTGATTATTTCATAAACCTTAATTGGCACACAATCTAAATTTGCAAAACGGTATCGAATGTTGTAGACAATAAGTAAAACACGAGTGTGGTGGAGATATTCGTTTTATAAATGCATGTTTGGTTATGTTTGGCATTCATTGTGTGTTTGGGTTTGTGTCTATGTGTGTGTTGTGCCATGTGTTTGATACGTGATTTTACGGAAAATTCGACTCCTTGTTCTTATTTCCTTTAAGAAAGTACGACAATATGTCAATTGGCAGCGGGAAAACGATCGTCGAGTTCTTCTCCGACGATATCGTGTTCAGAGTCTGACGGGAGAAGAGAATTAGAAGTAAAATGTTAGTGATTATTATTATACACAGCTGAATTGGTTTGTGCGTATTATTTACAATAATATACAACATGCAGTTTCACACCAAGTGTAATTTTCTGTTATCTGAACCAGCTATTTGTTAAAAGATTTTGCAAGATTGGCAGATTTGACGATTGGAAGCAATTTCTGTGTATTATACACGAGTTCCATCTATCAAATGAAAATATAATGAAAAGCTTGTCCTGCCACCAATGTATGTACATAGCAAGGCGCATGAAGCAGCAAATTCACACATCGCACACGTTCGGATGAAAATTACGAGCAAAAGAAAAAACCGCCGACATCCCTAACATTCAATTTGCACGCGTATGCAAAGCTTCCCCGCTGTTTTCCAGGCGTAGCACAATTATTGCAAGCGCTGGCATACGCATACTTATTGAATTCCATGCCTGCTGCATTTTCAACAACACTCTCGGAGGTAAAAAAAAAAGAATTCGCGTGGCACTCATTCGGCTGTTGCCACCACATCCATGTGATTGGATTAAAACACGGTATAAAAAAAAGAATGCTTTGTTCACTGTTCACTGAAAATGGTGGCAGCTGTGTGTGTCAGATTCACTCGAACTCATTCCAAACCACAGAACTTTAGAACATGCATTCCTGTTCATTTTACCTGCAAATAGCGAAGTTGTAGAGCGGCCGGTGAATCGCCAATGATTTCGGATGCTTCGCGCAGGGCGCGCGACGCCTTCTGCTCACCCTCAGCGGCGATAACTTTGGCACGTGCCTCGCGCGATGCCTCAGCCTCGGCGGCCATCGCGCGCTGTAATTGCACCGGCAAGCGTACATCCTTACTGTAAAAACCATCCCGAACTTAATTAGTCATCAGCGTGATGCCGAACGCGTGGAAATGGAAGGCAATTAGTGTTCGTCGTCTTTTGACGTTGGATAGTGTGTCCAGCGTCAACAGATGACGAATACAAATTTGACTTACATTTCCACGCGTTCGACGTTGATGCCCCAGGAATCAGTGGCCTCGTCCAGGAGGGACTTCATGTGCTGCGAGATGCTCTCGCGTTCGCTGAGGATCTCGTGCAGAGGCCGCTGTCCCATAATGTTACGCAGAGTGGTCTGCGCGAGCAGACGAGTCGAGTGATGGGCGTTCTCCACGTTGGCGATGGACACGGTGGCATTCGACACGCGATAGTAGACCACGGCGTCGACCGACACCGTGACACTGTCCTTCGTCAGCACCTGCGAAATGACAAGCATTCAGCCGACATCAGCGACACCGTCTACGGCCCCCGGATGACTGACGACGTACCTCCTGCGGCGGAATGTCATACGTCCTTGTACGCAGGTCGACTCTTGCGTAAGCATCGATGCACGGCAAGATGAAGAAGATGCCTGCTCGCAAAAGCAGAAGGACGCCGAATAAGTACAATGAATAAAACATCAACGGGGTGGGAGGGAGGAGCTGTTCATTATGTCCGCATTGACTTGTAAATTGGAGAAGGTAATAAATTCATTACGTCAGCGGCGTCCATGACAGACACCGCTAAAGCAACAATAATTATAACAGAAAAAGAGCAGCCACAAAGGAGCAAACTTCAGAAAGAAGCCTTCTGCAAAAATGAACAACATCTTAGCCCACTGCGTCTGAGACGGAGCTGAGGAGGAAAGTTTTCTAATATACTTCTCCAAAGTTACCAATGAGTAGAACTGCAACGGAATAATGTGGAATTGGAGAAAGGTGCGCAGGGTTGTTAAAATAACATCGGGATAATGGCCAGAAAAAGAGGGTGAAAACTGTGGAAAGAATGGAAAGACTGGAAAGTTATCGTACGTACCGGGGCCTTTAGCGCCGCCCGAAAGCAGCCGCCCGAGACGAAATATTACAGCTCGTTCGTACTCCTGCACGACCTACGAATAACGAATTATAAAGAATTAATAAAAAGCCATGTTGTACAAAATGTTCACAAATTTATACAAACCGCGAAATATTTGCATATTACTTAACGGTATTATTTATTATGTTCGGCAATTTCGATATAATGATAGACACGATAGTATCGGGGTCAGTGGTCAGCGTAAACTTGGCATCCTGGCATCAAAACACAAAGGTCAATAAAACATGAGCGCAAAATCAAATATTGTTTAATATATTTTATTAAAATCTTCTCTCGATCTCAAGCTGATCTTCGTAGTATTGTTTCTGGGTCTTGAACGCATTTTCAATTGCTCCTCTAGTACACTCCAAACCCCTTCGGATGGCTGTGAACTCAACGTGGTGCTTCGTAGCCCACTTGCGGGTCCTCCTCAAACAATCGCAATCAATGGGATTGACATCCAACATCAGCTCCTTGACATCCAGATGAGACAGGAACAGATCACTCAAGCAACCGAGTTGATTCTCGTTCAGCCACAGCGATCCCAACTTGACGTTCTCAAAGGTATCATCTCCAAGCCCAGCGATCTTATTTCGATCCAACCATAACGAATCAATAGCATCAATATTCTGGAACGCCAGCGGATGCACTTCTGCAATTTCATTTTGGCTGAGCCACAAATGAATCTTCTGCTTACGCTTGGTAGACTTAGCGAGATTCTTCAATGCATCCTTTGGCAGTGACTTGATGCGGTTCTTGTCCAGGTTGATGTTATACACCAGCGGTGAGTTGAAGAACCACGAAGGATCGAACCTGCTGATCAGGTTATTGCCCAGCTCTACGGTCTGTAGTTTGGGCATATCATCGAAAGCGGTGCTGTCCACTTTGCTAATTTGATTGTTGGTTAAATTAACGCGTCTGATGTTGAGGTTATTAAATACGCCCGCTGGCAGGCGATTAATCTCATTGTCAGAGAGGTCGAGAGTCCGAAGTTGGTCGCATCCCTCGAACGCGTCGGGTGCGATGTGTTTCACCTTGCTGTTTCGGATCGTTAGTGTGTCGAGCTTCTGAAAGGCACCAAGGGCTCCTTTGCACAGCTCGTTGATCTCCTGGTTTTCAATTTCCACTTTGTACGCTTCCTTGAGGTCCTCTTTGGATTTTAGTGTCAGCACTTGCGGGTCATTTTCGCTGCCGGTGTAAATCGTTGCTTTGACATTTTTGAACGGATCGCAGTTCTTCAGCGATGCTCCACAACTGGCAGCGATCAACACGGAGAAAATAATTATGCGATGCATATTGACAACCAACTGTTTTAATGAACATGGAATATTTCTTTATATATAGTTGTAAATTCGTGTTTTATCATTTTGGAGATAACTCTATAACCTCATATTCTCTGAATTACACTCCCGGGAATGTGTAAACAAGTCTCAGCTTTAATGCTTTAAGATAAATTTAATTCTTCGAATTAAATCTTAAAGATGTAAAAACCCAGTGGAGCAGTTTATGATTCCGGATTCGCAATAAATCCAGTTCCAAGTGCAAAATTTGTGATATAAAAAGATAAATTAATTGAAGCCTGGAATATATCACAGTGTATTCTAGTGATCCAGGCCAAAGGGAGGAGCAGCAGCACTTCCTGCGGGCGCGTTCATTATTGTGCTAAATAGCGTCATAAATTTAACACGCAGCTATCATTCGTTTTTCTCACCGTCTCTGCCTTGAGCCCACAACTTAGGCTTAATTAATTTTCCGGCATGCCCAGCAAAGTACACAAATATACGCAATGTATCAAAAATATTAGAAAATCGAATTTTCATCGCAAGCGTTTCGCAAGCAAATCTTAGCAAAAGTCTTTGACCTAAAAATATCTACTTATAGTTACTTACATGTTATTGATATGCGTTTCCCAAGTGTGAATGGTGTATATTTGTTCAGCAAGCACTTTGTTTAATTGTTTGTTTGCATGGTTGTTCAATATGTGTACGCATTTATTGTCGTTACTGTTGTCTTCGCATTCGCGGCATTTTGGAGGACTTTTGTGCGCATTCACGAGTGACTAACAAAGACGCGCGCCGGTGCAGCAAGGTTGGCGATAATCACGCTAATATTTACGCTAGCCCAACAATTATCAGCAATTATGAGCGGTGAAGCTGCGAGCACTGAAAATTAGGTTGCAATTACGTGCCAACACGCAATGCCACAAAGTAATGTGACTTTGATGAGTGAGCATCAGCGAAACGTCATCGATGAGTCAGAAACATTCTTCCAGCACTCCAACACCCAAGAGGAAGGAAGGAATTTGTAATTTAATCCGGAGGCTTTTAAGCCCAGTAGCATTTACTGCTCACGGACAAATAGCAATGTTGCTGCGAATTAAACGGCCTTAATTGCAAATCCGTAAAAGCAACGCGGAAAAGCGTAAACGCTTGCGACAAGTATTATTTCGCTCCAAATGCGAATGATAATATCATTCGCCGTCGTCTGGAAAGCCATATTTGCCCACTGAATCGCATTTAATGTCTAAATGTCGAGATTTACGCTCGGCGCGCTTTTTCGGTAAGCAAAAGGCGCCTCGTTAATTTCTGATGCGTCTTCACGGCGGCGTAAGACATTTAATCGATACGAAAAAACAACAGCGCGTAAACACGAAAACGCGTCACAAATGGCACACTTTCTCTTTCACTTTGGATGCGCACGGCCCAGAAAAAACGAACACGACTGCAGCGTCGTATCGTTAACACCATTTATTGCTGCATCTCCATAAAAAGTCATCATTTGTATGGGTTTTTATGTATAAATTATTTCGGTTGATAAAGTGCTCGCAAGTGTTCACCTCGTTTGCGCGGCGAATTTCGCAATAAAATTTATAATTTTCAAAACGCACAATTTCGTGCGTCAAGAAGCGCCCGGGCTGAAGTTAATTACATTGCGCAAAGTGTTAAAAATCCATCAAACAAAACGATTAACAGCGCCTGCCAGCTCGCGACAGGCCTTTAGCCTGATGAAGCAATAAGTCACATACAGACGAAACGTGTGCGGCCGCGAGACGAAATTCTCGTTTCAAAGGCGTCGGCGGCGGTTGCGTCTGCGAAGATCGGCAATGGCCTACAGGCCCACAGCGAAATCAAAAGGGCGACCTGTTGATCCTGGCGCCCCAGTCAGAAAAGAGTTTTTCAAGTATTGATTTTCATTACTCCCCCCAACATTCCTTTCCAAAGTCATTATAAGCATTTAATTTGCAACTATGCGGTTTGTGCAGGAAATTGATTTTCACATTTTATTTACTTTCAATGTGATTACATTTTTCAATCAGTACAACTCCCTAAATAAACATGTTTCTTTGTTCGATAAATATTTTATTGGCCTGAAACTGGAGTCAGGTTTTCCTGAGTCACGTTTTGTCCCTATAATGCATTGCAAAGACGGCAAAAGCGCTGTCATTCAAACAATTGGTGTTAGGCGCACCTAATCATGAGAAAGAACATCTCATTAGCTATCACTGAGTCTAAGAAAAGTGACGAAAAGTTTTGCGTGGCTATGTTAAAATCGAGTTTGAATGAACGATAGCATGAAATTACAAGTCCCATTTAAAACACATGGGAAATCGTTTATTTTGTTCGTAATTTTCATTAAACAATTTGCGCGCACCTAATTTGGGTTACACCGGATAGCTTTTTAAAATATCTTCCTCATGGTTTCAAAATAATTGAAATAAAACTTGTGTGGCTATTAAAACAATAACTTTGAAACTCTCAATTAGGCAGATTTTAATTAATGAAATTAAAAAGTCTATATTTAATGTTCGAATTGCACGTCGCACCTATAACGCACACCATTCGATTGGAAATTTCATCCTCTTTCAATACACGTCAAAAAATCATGTGCCAAAATTGCCTGGCTGTGATTTAACCAATAATTTATTCGACAAACGCATTGCACAGTGACTTGGTGCACAATCACAATTCCACCCTATGTATTTTGCAAACTAATTTCTCCACCCACCAGAATTTAACACCATTGGAAAGATAATTTTATCCACTCTCACAATATGTAAAAGAATCTCGTGCTGAAGTTGCGTTACTATATAATTTAACCATCAATTTATTCGACGATCGCACGGGTGATGCAGAGGTGCAGTGCTCATTTTCGGCCCCATCTTACAAACTAAGTTCTCCGCGCACCTGTATCTAACACTATTGGATAGATAATTTTATCCTCTCTCATAATATGTAAAAAATGACGTGGCTATCATGTAAGCGTAAAATTTTTCAATTTATTTGAGGGACGCACGGCACGTTGATTAGGCCCAATGCTGA
>JARJDQ010024496.1:0-19385 GCA_030264215.1 Geostiba sp. GC000077
ATAGGAACACGCGTTCGGAAAATATGAAGGATTTTCCGTCGCATGTCGTATAAATTAAAAAAATATCAAAATTTTAGAATGTATTTTTGAGGCACTTCCCTAGCCCTGCGGGGGTTGGGACCTAGTGCATCTTGAAGAGCATCCTCTTGGCTATCCGAATCAGCGAAGAAAGTTAATATAGGAACACGCGTTCGGAAAATATGAAGGATTTTCTGTCGCATGTCGTCAAGATATAGAAAAATCGACAACATTTCAATGTTGATTTTATGACATTACGTGGATTCTAAGGAGGTTTGGACAGGGTACATCTCCAAGATTGTCTTCTGGGCCATCACAAGCCGTAGATAAACTTAAAAATTGAGCACGATATCGGGAAATGTCAATGATTTTCCACCGAATGTCGTCAACATCTAGATAAAATAAATCTCCAAAACTTCAAAGTATTTTCCAATGCGGGTCGTCATAATATCGAAAGAATTCGCCAAAATTTCAAAATTAAATTTATGACCTTTCCCTTGCTCTGAGCAGGTCGGGACTGGGTGCATCTTAAAGAGCGCCTTTTTAGCTATCTCAAATCTTAGAGAAACTTTAAAATGAGTATGCGTTCAGAAAATATCAATTTTTCCGCAACAAGTCGTCAAAATATAGAAAAAAAATCGCAATAATTTCAGAATTGAGTTCAAGGCTCTTTCCTTGCTCTGAAGAGGTCGTCACTGGGTAGAGCGTCTTCATGGCTTTCAGAATCCGCAAAGGACCTTTTAAAACGAGTATGCGTTAGGAAAATAACGAAGAAGGAATTTCTGTCGCGCGTCGTCAAACTACTGAAAGAACATTCTAAAATAGCAAAATTGTTTTTTTGAATCTAAGGAGGTTGGATCTGGGTGCGTTAAGAGCGTCTTTTGAGCCCAAAGGAACCATCAGCAAATACATTTTAAAAGGGAGGAAGGATCAGGAAAATGTTAATGGTTTTCCTTCGCATTTCGTGAAAATATCGTATACTCGGACTCTTGATTATCTATGCTTATATTATAACTCTATATTATAACAAAGTCTGGCAAACCCGCGTCAAAACATTTTTAATTAAAAATATTATAAATCTGCAGATGCTCGAGGACAATATAACACCAGGTAGGTACTTTATAACTTATATTCTTTGTAGCTTCTTCTAAAGTTTTGCAATGTATCAGGAGTAATAAAAGATATTCCGGTTGGCCCGTTATCAAAGCGTCGGGCCTTCCGAATCTTTAGAGAATTTCACGTAAAAACTGCATAACATTTGATTATTTTTTATGAGCTCCGTCACGAGACGCATGAAGCGTGTATATGATTGTTGGCACTTTGCTGGTCCAATTACATGCGGCCGAAGTGTGCGTGCGGTGGTGATGGTGGAGGCGCGTGTGACGAGGAGAAAGGACAGCGCTGCCATTGTGAAGAAGTTATCAGCGTAATATATTGGCTCTAATTAAAACAATGACGACGCGTGCGCTAACGGCCGTCGTGCGGCAGAGTCTCTCTCAGCATGGACAACAGCGAGGCGTCAGACGCGCTTTTTGTGAATAATTTATCGCCGTCGAGAGAGGGAGATTGTTTCTAATGAACTATAATTAAATTTATTTACATAATATAACGCGGCTGCTGGTCGCTGGTCACAGGTCGGCGCAATTTTTCCAATTTTTCAACATTGTTATACCATAAATGTATTTACTCATTTGTGTGTTTGCGTATAGAAATGAAAAACGGATTTCAAAAAAATACTACCGATGCGTATCAAGTTGATCAGTATCATAAAATCACGTTTACTCAAATGAAATCTGCGTTTCAAAGCCACAAATAAATTCGATCACCGGCGGTTTATTTCAATGCGTACCTAATCAAAGCGAATCGATACCTAATGGGAAATGCTTTTTTATTTGATTCTTTGATGCTGTTTTCATTTGTGCACGTGCGTGCACTTGCAAGCAGATAATTTATTATTGGAACTGTTCGCATTTGCATGAAGGCGTTTCGCAAGGTCTGAAGGGTGGGTCTTTTTCAATATTAACACTCTTGAGACATCCCCACTCCGCATGCCACGTGCTCTCATCGGTCCTGTTACTCGCTGCGGGACGAAATGCAAAATGTGTGGATCTCGCCGCCCGCACACCGAATGAAAATTGCATTGAGTAATCCACCTACGTGCTTTAATTCTGCTATTCGCGCGTTTACATTTAATTAAATTGAGCGAATTTCACGCGTTTATTCGTTTATTTTTGCGTTGGGACGATTTACATAATTCCTAATCCCACATAAGGATGCTTTGTTGTCTTGGCGTTTATGCGTACTTCGTTTCCTCGGGCGTTTAATGAGCATCCGATTATTAGTCATCCGAAGCCATGCGAAACACAGTGTGGCGAAGGTGCAATTACTTTAAATTGAATTTTCCTATTTTCCACTTTATACACTCCTCTTCAGCGATAAGTCGTTTACTCGTAGGGATTTCAGCGTGAATTGCAAATATAATTCAAGGTGGATTAGAGATTATATTAGTGTAATTTTCATCATTTGTAACCATCATAACGAATTACCTTTAATTTGGTGACATTTTAATTTTGCACCTACAAATTATATTAAAAATCGGACAGTCCTGCCGTAAAAATAAGGTTAGTAAGGGCAGTCAATGCACTTATTTTGTTATTTTGCAACTGCAAACGATGCTAACTGTTGCAGTTGTGGAAATTGTGTAATAAATGAAGGCTTAATGCCATCCAAGAATTTCTTCTGGTCGAAAGTTTAATTGTGTCGGCAGCCCGGCTCGACACTATACCTAATTAAATTCGGCTTTACCGCACGGAAGAGCTATCCTTAAAGTGAAAAACGCGAAAGTTTAGCCCCTTGTGGAGTGAGTGCTGGTGAGCGACGAGTCCTCGACGAGTCGAGCGCCGCATGTCAATTGCTGAGCGATTTTCTCCCACGGCAAATTTAATTAAAAGTCCGTCAAGACGTGGCGCTTGACACTAATCATAATCAATTCGAGCTTGGATGATGGAGAGCGAATGATACAGGCGACAAAGAAATAGGGGTGTAAGTATTGTAAATCGAAGCTGTGTTCCGTGATCGTGACAAATAAATGACCCACCCTGGTGGTGGGAATCTTCAAAGGACATCATCAAAAAGCACCCCATTTTTCTGAGATAATTAATCACACGCATAAAAAGCGATAATAACGTTCTCATTCATCAAGATCATTGTGTGCGCCTGAAAACACCAATGTCCTTCGAGGCATCAATTCATCAAGGACTGCAAGAAGCAATTAATTCTGCTATGCATCTCATTATGCGATGCGATTCTACAAAATCAAAAAGTCATGCTGTGTAAGAACCTGACTGTTATAGACTTTGACTTCAACCTTAGAATAACAATATATCCCAAGTACTTCAAAGTCTTACCGGTTTTACCATCAGGTGAAAACTTATAATTTATTTTACTTGTGTAATCGAAATTATTCATGAGAACATTCTATCCATGGAACCACTGATAAGAAAAAAAGAGATACAACTTTATGACATACTTTTAATATAGAGTCAAAGTGAACACTGCAAATGGGTATTTGTTTTCATTCCAACTCACATGCCGAGGTAGTTTAGAGAAGCGCTCTTAGAAGAAAAGCAAACATTTCAATTGCATTTGTAAACACACGGTAGATTATACTGCCGAGCGCTTGCGCTTACGCTTGCTAAATAAATTGCAAAGTCAATTAAACGGACACCGGCCATCCCCAGGTTTGCTACTGAAGTGAATCCTCCTTTGAAAGCTAATTGCAACCAAGCGGCTTGAATTTGATGTTAGATTTAAATTGAAATTGTGAGCTTAGAAATGAATAAAGAGCCAACCGTTAAATTTTGTCAGAGGCGGAGTGAAACGAGCATTTGAGATGAGCCGGAACCCCGGACCTGAAATGATATCTCCTCTTAGCGCGTAATGTACCCACGGCGATGCCTCTTTTAATCGTAGATTTGTGAGTCTTTTCGGCGGAGATAGAAGGTGTATTTATGCGGCAGGCGGGCAAATAAATTTCCCAGCCGGTGTCTCGCAAAGGACCCCGATGTCCTCGACGAGCGTCCGCCTGAAGTGCGCGGGAGTATTTCCATTTATTTGAAGACCGATCTGCGTCGGGCGGCATTGTGTGACTTCATTTATTTGTTTACTTGCCCTTCAAAATGGTGTTTTTAGTCGGGCGGCGTGGCGCAGTTTTCTTTCACCGTTTCAAAACATTATGTATCTGCGAGTTCCATTTGGCCAACTGTCCAAACACCTACGCACTCGAAAACTTCGAATTATTGTAAATTATCACCGGCAAGCAGGATTTCACACGTGGGGGGCAATATGGCATTGCGCAAATAGAGGATGACCCTGCGTCAAGTCCTGTCGCCCCTGCGGCGTATATTCGCACATTGTGCCATCAATTACATCGCAATTGCTGCCAAAACGACCAGGGCGCGTTGGTGCGTCGCGACCACGCAGCCAACCCTCCCAAAATGCTTCGGACACCGCCATCGATTGTCGTAATAAACTTTGCCATAATTGAATCGCGTAAGTAGTTGACAATGGCATTGCGTCCCTTCCGCGGTGGGGCATTGCATACCGCGAATTATTAGTATGTCGAATTCATCATTGGTTCAGAGTTCTGCGGCAGATCTGCCTCTCGCAGCACACCCCCGCTATTCGTGGAAACAAAGACCAGCGCCACGTAGTCAGAAAAAAAAAACACACGCGAATTCCAGGATGTCACAGGATTGATAAACGATTATATGGCGTTGTGTACCTATATCTGAATTCTGGATTCAAACATGCATCATCATTCGCTGTTGGGCGATTTTGGTGTGGTCTGGTCACGCGTGGGGTTGCAAATCTGCTGGCATGCAAAATAATTGCTACCCACGTGGTCGTAAATTCTGGCCGAGTACGAGGGCGAGTAATACCTACGTCCTGTTTCTTGCACGTTATCTCCTCATTCATGGTTTTTTGTAAACCTGGACGCTGTTTTCGATAACGTTTGCAATGATTTATAATTTAGGCTTTGCTGAAAGTTACAGAGGTTAAAGTTCAATTTGTCACAAGTCAAATCATATCTTTGAAGATGCCAGGTTAGGATCTTCTGTAATATTGGCAGGTATTCAATTAATAATACAAGTTAAGGTGGTTATATGTTCTGATTGATCTGAAAATCTTGTGTCTGACAGACAATACAACAAAGTTTGTTCTGCGTGTTATTTTTTTATGTTAATTACATTTTACGCTAATCGACGTCAAAATCTGTAAAAATCTGTTGCGTCCAGGTTTCCAGCACATCCACGAAATGGAAATCACAAGCTATAAATATTAAAATTCAAATGTTAAAGTCAAATATAATAAAAACATTTGAATACAAAAAAGTACTCGAATATTTTTACATTAATCCATTAACGTGTTAATTTCAATTATAAATTGAACTGACAGAAAATAATTTGGAATTGTTGTTTAAATCGTAGAATCGTCATCACCACTCAGCTTGTTGCGTCCACTACTGGACATAAGCCTCCCCTAAGTTTCTCCATAAATCTCTGTCTTGTACAATTTGCATCCAGTTGGTCCTAAATTTGCTTTTAGTCGTCGTTCTATCTGTTACTGGGACGGTGGGATGACCTCTATTTAGGCGTATGTCAAATCTAGGCCTCCACTCAAGAATTCACTTAGCCCACCTATAGTGCCAGCAATGATTATTGAAATATGTCCAGGCCAGTTCCATTTCCTAATTCACTGCCTAAATAGCACATCTAATTTATTTCATGTTGATGCTGCCTGTGCTCTCTGGCAATAATCTGATAACTGATAATAAGGGTATAATAAGTCTTGCCACAATCAATGTTCAATCCTGCATTCAGTGCTGATTGCGGCTGCATTCTAAAATTCATTATTACGACGTGAATCAATATGTGGAAGCAATATGGACACCGACAGGATTTGAACATGCAAAGCAACTCACACAGGTCGCAATACTTTGTGGATTGCAACAACATTTGGAGTTAGGAAGATAGCATTGATATAAAATGTAGAGTGTGTTAATAAAGAAACTTTACACATCTATGTGGATGATAGGGGAGATCAAAACAAGAAGAAAAGTCCAATACACTAAGGTGCTAATTTCAAATATTTATTTGCCTATATCTTTCTTGCGGGTGTTTACAAACATGGAATTGGTGGTATTTTATACCCATATTTTAGTTATTTTTCGATTTAGCCCAAGATTCTTCAGTAATTACAATTTAAATTTCTGCAATTAAATACCGCTTATTTCACGTTGGTATTTCACATTGACGAAATAATGAAAAAGCACTAACTGATATATCTCAAGAACGAATGAGTATTAGACTTTCGAGTACTGGACTTTTCTTCTTGTTTTGATATTCCCTATCATCCACCTTGCTGAGTAAAGTAAATTTAAGATTTTCTATGCAATTACTTTAATCCCAAATCTTTGTATGTCGAACATTTGACATTGTAAGAGCTTTGTACTAGCATCAAAGGTTGAGATTGCACTCTCCGATCTTCTCGGCCTAGAAACAGATGGAACAGGAGAAGTATAATCGAAAGGACATGTCGCTTTGTGGGATAAATTGTGATGTAACACGATAAGATAGCCAGACATTGCAAGTACCAGTCCCTAGCCCCCAGTCCGTTTAATAGATGCGCATGTTTTTCTTTCCATTCGTTAATTCACGTCCTAATAATTTAACAATAATATTGAACATCGTGCCAATAAATAGAATTCATTCAATTGAAAAAAAAGTAAATACTGTCATAGTTGTTTTCTTTTATGTTTGTAGTATTTCTCTTAGCATTTCATATATTCAGAAATTGTTGTCATTGCCAGATCCCAGATATTTGTTTATTTTAACAATATCTACACATTTTCTCTTAGGGCGCACAAGATATGCAATCTACATCTACTACTGATAATATGATATAAGTGAAAGTTGTTGCAAATGAAGTTTGAATATTTCTCGGATGGAGACGTACTAAAACATTATCATTCCGAGCAGCGGCTGAACTATTTAATAACGTACAACAGATTGAAGTGGATCGTTGCGGCTATGCAGCGCCATTATATTACGTTCATTGCTGATTTTCGACTAAACGACATCGCTTATTGCTTTACATCTTGGACGCATCCTTCCATTCTTATAACATTATCTATAACGCCGGCGCGCTCGGGTTTTACGATGCACTTTAGCGGGGTTTGCGTATTGGCGTATCGGAGATGGCGAAGGCGCTTCGGCTTAATGCTGTCTAGGACAAATAGCTATACTAACTCTATGCATCGGCACGAAATTGTTACATCCCCCATAACCCATAATAGTTGCCTTAAGAGTGTGCCACAACACCGCAAGGGTGTTCGATGAATTTATCACGCTCGACGCTCCCCTCCTAAATGTGAAATGCGAAGGAGGATGGATTCGCAACAGTTTGCTAACAATATCGTGCAATCGAGGAACTGCATCAAACTGCGCAGCACATTTGCGTCCGCTTGTAAACGCTCCCTTTGATTAAGCGCTGCGCGTTGTGTCCATTCGGTCTCATTTTTCTTCTTCTTATGCAAATTGCGCGCGTCATTTTTTCGCGAAGAAGATCAAGGCGATTGCCATCTATGCAAATGACAACCATGCCGCCTTCTTGGCGTCAGGCGATTTTTCTGCGTCGTCCGGCCGAAATTAGAAGGTGGCGGTTGTCACTTTCGCGGCAAATGCCTTCTTTATCATTGGAACTGCCAAATTTTCCTAGTTATGCATGCATTATGGAAAAAGTCTTGTCGTTACGGCGCGTTATAGATATGAAGCGTTTTAGCATATTCAAATGCGAGTGTTTGCATATTATTGTTTATCGAAAGTCAGCGGGCGGCCTTGTCTGCAAAAATTACTCAAAGCGTCGGCCCCGTGAGTGGGATGGAAGTGAACGATGACAAATACAATTTGCTCACGCACCACACCACTTTGCAGGAATAAATGCGGCTCTCGCCTTTTTGAATGAAGCACACCTGATGCTCGGAGCTTAGAGCTTCCGAGCATCCACTACACTCGGGGCCCGATTAGTTAAAGCATTTTAATGTCACCGACTTCCAAAAGGTTTGACATCGAATTATATCACCCATTTATTTCCGGAACTATTCAAAACTTTAAACAACCAGTTGTTTACTAAATGAAATATCTGTTTATGGTATTTTTTAAAGTTTTTTTTTGCTTGGTTTATGGAGTTTTCTCTAGATTCTTGACATTCAGTTGATTAACAATCAATCATGTTTAGAATATGTTCTCTAGCATTTTCTTGGCAACCGATTTTCGTTCCCTATTCTGTTTCTGACTAACAAAAATAAAACTTCGCAAGCATAATGGCCAAACTCTTGGGCTCCAGTGCCGCCGTTAAATATTTGTGTACGAATAACAAACAACTAGCATGACCTTTTGAAAGTTGGGGGAGCAAACAATTAGCGCGGCGTTAATCCGCGCTGCACATGCAGTAAACATGCAATTTAAAAATTATCTCCGGCTGCATTGATCTTCATGTTGCTGGTGCTGGCCTCAAACTTTGTTGATAACATGCATAATATAATCAAGTGGAGGGTGGAAGCAAATGAATGTACACATTGCGGCACAGGGCTTCCGAGCACAGCCTTTATGCGCCGATTAACATATGATTGCGGCTGCGCTACTTTTTCAACTCATTGACGCCAAATTAACGACGCCTAAATTAATTCGCAACTTTTAAGCGAATTAAATTAATAGGAAAAGTTTGAGGTGGAATCAGTCCTGGTAGCATGCGGTGTTTATTGATCAACATGGAATGAAAAATGGAAAAATATATATTAGGTCATTACATTTCTCCGCTCAAAGTTAATAACGATCACAGGGTGCGCACAAATTGGATGCACCTAGGCGCCACGTGCCGCAGGCATACTTAACAACTTAATAAGTGTAATTTCCTTTCGTTGAAATTACTTCGGACTCCAAAGAAAAATCTGTGTCTATTCGTTGAAGTGGGCGGCGTAATTCGCCTTTTCTGGAAAGCTTGTGCAAATGAACCTCCCTTCAAGTTATTCTTAGATGCAGCTCACATCAATTAATTTTATACTCCGCGCCCGTCTTTGATACAGCATTCCGTCGGGCGTGAAATATCCTTACCCGACTTTGACTGAAGTTCTGCTGTAGCCCTGTCGCAAGATGACAGAGTTAATTACGTGGGGGAAATTAACGGCACATATCGATTTTTACACGGCCGCGAGTGAGCATAATCATCTCGATGAGGTGAAAAGCCTCGGGGAATTCGTACTTCTGATATAATCGTCCCAAGTACCCGACGCGCCGAAAACCTTTTGAATTTCGAATAGCGAATAGCCTATATCGCGTCCTCCGGGTCCTCCGACAATATTTCACTTATTAAATTCCCTCGCACGGGTTGTTGGCGTACGCAGCGCTTGTATTTGCCTGTGTGCCGTCGGAGAATTTTTAATGTCGACAGGTTGGAGTTGGATACATTTGTAGCATCACTCGGCAGGCAGTAATTCGTCAGCTTGGGAGATAAACAAGGCAGGGTTTGTTCGCATCGAAATTCCAAACA
Source organism: Geostiba sp. GC000077 (assembly GCA_030264215.1). NCBI lineage: Eukaryota > Metazoa > Arthropoda > Insecta > Coleoptera > Staphylinidae > Geostiba > Geostiba sp. GC000077. The sequence goes on from JARJDQ010024496.1 coordinate 9,628, forward strand.
TCGCCCAAAATAAGATTATTCCAACTCAAATTACGGTCGTTGTTGTAATGCACTTTGAACTGGGCTCCGAATTGTATAATTTTCACCGCATTGATTACGTGCAGGAATAACACCAGGGATGCCTGAAACAACAACGAAATTCGCTGCTTCGGCGCGTTCCTAACGATGGAACAATATAAATAACTCGTATTGCCAAGATTCTGGCAACTCGAGCGCGCAAATTCCCCCAACTATCCGCCCCAAATTGGGGTCGAATGGTTGCGACTTCCGTGGCATATAAAAATATCACTTAAATATTGAATGAAGCGTATATGAACACATGAAAAGTGAAAACAGCACACACAATGTGCTTGCTATTGTGCTGCTCGACGCTACGCGGCGGGTCTTTCGAGGGAGCGCGAAGTGTATCAGAAACGAGAATCGAAATGAAAATCGTAATCAAAATTCATCCGACATTTTCAGCCGCCAAGCGCCGTTTCAGTTCACGCGTTCACGGGTTCGAGAGTTCAGTAATTTCCAGTTTGATTTTTATATTAAGAGGGTGGAGGGTACATTCACCCATCAACGTCTTCCTTTCAGCTGATGTGAATAAAGAGGTTCTTTAAAATGAATTCTTTGGATATAAAATATTGCATGGGCCATAAAGGATCCGAAATTCAGAAAGTAATTTGACAGTTTACTAAATTCCGCTGAAGCAAACGTGAGAACGTGACAAGGTCGGAAACTTAATATGGAACTGAAACAAAATGTCTCTGTAGTAACTTCGGTGTTTAGCTATGAATAAATAAATGTAAAGTGATTGATTATTACCTTATATAGCTGGTACTCGTCGTCGTGGTCGGGTAGTTGTCTTGCGTCTTTTGGGACTGAAAAACTTTCTAACCCCATCAAGGAGAAAAGTTTCTGTTCGCTTTAAGTTTCGGACAACTCTGCTGTAGTTTCCTTTTTATTCCATTTTATTTATATTTTAAATTGATCACAATTTGATAACACACCAGAAAGTTCTTGCCTTCTTGCGTAGGTAGCCGCTCTTTTTCTTGATGTGGAAGTGTTGGTAATGTTTTGTCGCGAATGATTTGTTTTGTTTTTAACAAGCGCGCCCGCTTATTGAAAAAAGTTTCGTATGCATTACGGTAATGTCGGTAATGAATTCAGCGGCGTTAGATAAGTTAATAGGAGCGGCGGTTATCGTTTGCTCCTCTGGCAAGTCTCGCCGCGTAAATGTTCGCACCGCACGCTGCGCAAGTTACGCACCGCCAACGCGTCGAAACATCGTGTGCGCAATGTGAGCAATGTTTTCCAGCGTCCGAAACGCCGCCGCCGCCGGCGCGGGGCGCGAGCGCAAGCGTCCTGAACATTGCCGCGATTTTTACCAACGCTGGGTCGGGAAACTGTTGACGATAACACGATGCGGATATACGATTAGCGCACAATTATTGCTACAGTGGCTGTTGTCACCAGGGCTGCGATTCCTGCAAAGTAAACACCGATGCATTCAGGCATTCACTACTCTTTGAAAAATTGATTTAAACTTCTGACGAAACAATAATACTTTTTCGCTGGAATCCAAATTCTCTATCTTTTTTTTAAAGATATATATTTATTAGGTCTAAACCTATCAACAATACAAAGAAAAAAGGTATATATATATATATATATATATATATATAAACAAACATATTATAGGATTATAAGAAATGAAGACATATACATGCACAATACCCGGCATAAAGGATAATTATTTTAAACCAATAATCAGAAATAACAGTGGAAAAAAAATCACTATATTATACAAATGCTCGGCGATTTACAATGAAGTACCAAAGTATATAAAAGCTGCCCATAATCAAAAGACCTTCGCAATAAAATACAAAAAGTACCTGTTTGAAAAAAGAAAGGAACAAGACTAACAAAAATTATTTTCATTCTTGTCAAATAAATCCTAGACATTGCCCAATAGATAGATAATTTTGTAAACAAATACTAACTTCGGTTACTTGTTTTTTGTACTTAAACATAAACATTATAATTCTTGGTTGCCATGATTACCATGTAACTGTACCATGTAATACCTATTTATATTAACAAATTATAATGAGTTGCTTTAAATAATATCTATTCAGATCTCTATGTCTGATTTGCGTGCATTACATATTTTTTATTTCCAACTTGAATTTATAATAGTTTTTGATTTCCTTTATGTTTTTTGGTAAGTTATTAAATAATCTAAACATTTCAAAATGTCTACATTTGTACATTCTTTTCCTTTGTTGGTTGACACATGTGGTATGTGGAAATGATTTGCCTGCTTCGTGTTGTGATTATGTATCATATTATTTGTGATTTGTAGTACATTGCATTTTTGCAAGTTATTTTTCATTTTCCACGCAAATTTACAATTTTCCACGAGAATGAGATCAATAATCGCAAGGCTATACTTCACGCGAAAATATTGTATCCGAATGTTTTGAACATCCTGATCAATTATGTGTCGAAATGTTTATCTTTCGTCGTAGTTTAATTTTGTGTTACGTCTGGACGTTTTCTCGTATTTCCATTAACCTTGCTTAGATTGAGTTTTACTCGCTTCTTCTACAAACCAAACACGAAAGTTAGAGTATTTGGCTCTATGCAACCAGATGATCAGGCAACGTGAATTGTGTTAGTTTTTATAGTCATTGATATAATCTTCTTGTCGTAAAGTATACCGTAATGGTAGTGCAATTTGATTCTAAATTTGCATAATTGGAAATGTTTGAATGCAAAGAGGATGGCAATTGTAATTTTGATCCTGGCAGTGACATATGGCGCTTGTGATGATATTATGTTTTTCAATAAAAAATCCTGGATTGCGGGACGCATTCAAGGCGCGATTGAAAAAGTGCGCGAATTTCCAGAAAAGAGCGATGATATGACAGCATCAGCGCGTGTCATCAATCAATATGCTGCCATGCGCTCGCACGTCCTTATAGCGATGGCGATTCTCGGCGGGGAATGGGAAAAAATCCCTGACAAAATATAGACCGGCCCCCTGAGGGGACGAGAGCCATCATCGGTGGGGCTTGGCGACAGCGAGGCATTATTCTCGCGGCACGCTCCAAACGTTTATTTACTCTCCTTACAACTCATTAAATTCATTGATCAAAAGTTGTTGGCGTTTTCGGCCACCGCAGGCCACGCTAATTCAATTGCATTATGGGCGCGCACAACTGCGAAACTGACAGCTTCCATATCCCATTTGATTGCGTCATCGCGCTAATTGGTGACGCGCGTCTTTTGTGCTTCTTCTTGCGGCCCGCCGCGAAAAAAGCGTGTGATTGTGTCGCTTCGGTGTGTAAACGCAGAAGCGCACCCTCATCGTCCATCGGCACGCTCGCAGCTATCACTATTCTATTATCATCATTCGGCACGCTTTGTGTATTCCAGCAGCATTGTCTCCTACGCAGCGGCGCGCCGGCTGGCATGGCGCTTCCGTCGTCCCTAAATCCTTGTCCTTGGCTTCGGGCGGCGACGCTGGATTGTGCCTTCTCGACCGTGGATTATAAATGGGCCGACATGCGGTTTTTCCATGTTTCACCATATTCTCCGCGCTCCGCTCAGCTCGCAGCTCCCGCAGGCGCATATCAGACTGCGCCCACACTGTCCACACGCACTCCTCCAACTTCGGGTTGTTAGCAAAAAGCATCGTCTCTCGCTGGCTCGCAAAAACAATTTCTACGAACCAGCAACGTAGAATACGGCACTTTCTATTCTTGTGTAGATTCTGCGTAATGTTGTCTTCAACGACTATAATTTGCTAAAAAGTAAAGTTTTGTTGGCGATGAAAAACGAATTCTTTAGCGTCAAATTGGTGTGATTTAATAAAAGAGCTTAATAACTGCCAAGTTCTCGTTTTATTGTTTTCGACGAGATTTATGTTTTTGGGCCATCTTACGCTTGCGTTCTTTCTCTTTCAGACTAGAGGAGTTGAACACATTTCTTTCCTGTTTATTCTAGAAATTCTAGACAATATCACTAGTCTATAGCTCTGCTTCATTTTTCGCTGGAAATGCTAGATATGTAAGGATTCCACACAATGCCAAAGGATTCGATTCATGCTTGCTGCACCACCTACATTCGCAGAACGAAAGACAATCTACTCACATTTTCGTACTACAGTTTTGCTCCAACTGATTATTTTTTTTGGGCGTAGCAAATAAATACAAGGTGTAGATCTAATTTGTGCCCATTTAANTCTACTCACATTTTCGTCCTACAGTTTTCCTCCAACTGATTTTTTTTTGGGTGTAGGAAATAAATACAAGGTGTAGATTTAATTTGTGCCCATTTAATAGGTTGGTTAACATTAAATAGAGACATCTGAGTTATAATGATCATAAAATAGTTTAGGTACAGCCGGATATGAGTCAAGTTTATATCTAACATTTGTCCTTCAAACAGTCAACATAAATTGACATCATTATATGTGTATATATTATGTGTATATATTTGTATATATATATTTATTGTATTATATGTTTATTGTATATTGTATATTATATGTATTATATATGTATATGTTATATGTTAATTGTATATTGTATGTTATATGTATATATTATATGTATTGTATATTATATTATATATTTGATCCTTTATTTTTATATCTTTCTATATATTTATGTTCCATTAAGAGTATAATTTACATTTATAAGAATATATATGCCCAAAAATTATTTTTGACATCTATTTAAAGTTAAGTTGGTTCTCATGGTCTAATTTTGAAATGGTTATATACTTACAGAAGTTAAACGTGTATCGATGTGTGTTCTTAACTTTCAGAGAGCTTGTGTTCCAAGACTGGTGACACGATATAATTTTGAGAAAATAGTTAAATGTTATCACAAAAGGCAATCTTTCACCCTCTTTCATTAGGATACATTAGGTTACAGTTGTAAGTAGTAATTATATTTCAGGTCGACGAAATGTCTAGAGCATAGTCTCTGGATGATCTATTTCCTCTTGTAGGGTCATTAATTGTAGGAGATTCATTGGTAATTGTAGCTTCAGTGATGCTTTCATTTGCTTCTTTCTTTCTTGTTGAGACATTGGTTGTAGTTGAGTCAGTGGTTCTTGCTGTTCATTTTTCATTGATGAAGAACAAGGTTCTTCTTGATGCATTGTTTGTTGGACCATCGGTACTTGGTAATGCATTGTTTGTTGGATAATCGGTTCTTGTAGACTCAATGTTTGTTCGACCATGGGCTCTTGTTGATTCATAGTTTGTTGGACCATTGGTACTTGTGGATGCATTGTTTGTTGGATAATCGGATCTGGTTGATTGAATGTTTGTTGGACCATTGGTTCTTCTTGATTCATTGTTTGTTGGACCATCGGTACTTGGTAATTCATTGTTTGTTGGATAATCGGTTCTTGTAGACTCAATGTTTGTTCGACCATGGGCTCTTGTTGATTCATAGTTTGTTGGACCATCGGTATTTGTTGAGGCATTGTTTGTTGGATAATAGGTTGTTGCTGAGTCATTGTTTGTTGGGCGATCGGAGCTTGCTGATTCAATGTCTGTTGGACCATAGAGATGCAGGTGGTCTTCGAAACTTGTCGGCTGGTCGACGGGCGGGGCCTTCCAGTGGACGTGATTAGTTTCGAGTGTTGTTCCCTATAAATCATCACCAAAAAAATTTACGCAATAGCCAGAACATCAATGTTTACTTCGAGTATGGGTTTACATGCGTGCTTCGTCGGGTCATGGAGTTGAAGCTGGTCTCGCAGTCGCCCTGGCCCGGGCCGGCGCGCTTGTTGATCGGCATTTTGCGGCAGCATAAATAATAGTTGAAATATTTGCGAAAGAGGCCGCTGACGCAGTACAGCGCAATGGGGTTCACGCATGAGTTGAGAAAGCTATAAACGGGGAGTCACTGTAAATTGAAGCTGAATGATGTGGATAATATCTTGTTACCTAAGACAGAATCCAATAATGCGCAGTACGTGCCAAAAGTTGTTATATTCCTCGTCCGCGGATGGATTCAGCCAGAACCATAGCATAAACACATGGTGCGGAAGGAAGCAGATGAAGAACACTAAAAACATAAACGCAGCTATGCTCACAAGATATAAGAAGAAATTAAGTCGGGCGAGCGGCGGAGGAAATCGCCGCCTCGCTGCGTGAGAGGGAAAAACGAGGTCGTAATGCCGCGACGGCGGCAGCGAGTGGAAAGTTTTTTACGTTGGAATTCGAACCACCTGTGTGAGTGAGGGATTTTCTTACACTCCACGCCGTACACCTTACACCTTAAAGCGTTTTCCTGGTATTTTTGCGCTTGCTAACTGCTGTGGATGTGTGAGAGGGTGTTTGCGGCGGATGTGTGCGGCGGTGTGTTGGCAGGAGGGCTTAATCCAGCCACCTTAAAGTTAAATGATTGTTTGCCGTGTACTCACGGAAGACGAAGGCCATGACCATCCTAGCCACGTGACGACGTGCGCGATATTGGGCCACGCTATGCATCTCGCCGGGCATGTCGCGAGTGCTCGCCCGAAGGCGGCGCGCCATTAGCACATAGAATATGGTGATGACGGATAGCGGAATGACGTAATAGATGAACGCCTTGCACACGACGCTGATGCGAGCGTAGGTGCGCTTGAGTGGCGGTGCCGGATACGGGGAGCACACCGTGATGTTGTCCCCGGTGTCGTTGCCCAATGGAATCACCTCCAGCCGGGACATGAATGCCCCGGGCAGGGCGAGCACAACCGCCAGCATCCAGATGAGGATCGCCGTCATCATCGTCAATGGCTTGATCTGCAAGCGGAAATCATCTCACAAATCATGCCAATCACTTCGCAATTTGCTAATTGTTCCCAAGCCAACTAGCCAACAATAAAAACGCTTGTGCGCTCGCAAAATGACTGCTCGACGTTGTCCAGTAACTGCTAACAATGGAGCGTAAAGCGCGTGATGGTGGAGGCGCCGGGCGGCAGCGCGAAGGCGCGAAGCTCAGCGCACACCTCACAGCTTGCAAGGCGTTTTGCGTCTGCAATCCTTCTCGAAGCTGTAATTTCTTCCGCGCACGCGGTGAGCTCGTAAGTGCCAGCGATGGTGGAGGTGCTTGTTTCATTCAGTCGCCGCGCGACTGTATAGCCTTCCTATCTAAACGGATTAGGGGAAAATACCGTCTAACAATTGCGCCACATCCCCCATGCGCGCGCTCCAAACCGCTCACGCGCTCCACTTCGCACCAATGCCACGAGAATCTTGCGAACAACGCGCACACAAAACAAACCATAACATTCAGCCTGAACGCTTTGCGCCATATTTTAATCAGACTATGTTATTAATTCACCAGCATGAATACAGGCATGCACACGTGGATTATAAACCAAGGCGAATAATTTACTCCTGCACAAATAAAACGCCAGCAGCGTTGGCCTCCCGGAATTGTGCGCCACACAATGGCTGTTTATACAAAATATAGCACAAAATCAATTAGCCGCGATAGCCGCGATATTGCCGTGCAAATGTGGGAATATGCGTCGGGCATCCGTTGGGGATGCCTGATGGATCACTGGATATTAGCTGGGTGCCTGCGGAAACAGTATTCAATTCGCCGGTGATCTGACCTGAAATCGCCTTAGTGGATTGACAATGGCGCAGTATCGCTCGACCGATAGGGCGGTCAATGTGAAGACCGACACGCCGATCGAGACGTCCTTTGTAGTCTCGGAAAGTTTGCATAATGGCAGGCCCCATGTCCATTCGGGCACGGTGTATATTTGCGCCGTGTACGGCACGCACGTCACGATGACGAGAAGATCAGCCAGCGCCAGCGATAAGATGTATCTGGAAGCAAACGTCAGAGTGGATGAATAAATAATGGAAAACTCAAGGTTCCGCCCGGTGGGAAGACAAATGTCGCACATCGTCAACTCATGCGTACCACAATGCACTTTGCTGCACACGCGTGCTCGGAATCGGGGCGCGGCGGCGGTGGAAAAATGTAAAAATGCGCGCGGACAAATTGATATTTATGCAGTGCTTACGTATTGGGAACGTTGCGCATCGACCGGTGTCGAAAGAAGATGACGACAAGTGTGCCGTTGCCCAATACGCCGATGATGAAGATGAGCGCAAACACGATCGGGACGATGTACGTAGCCATGCGCTGCTCGTACGGCGTGTACGTGTCCTCGGAGTCCATATCCTCCTCCAACGTCTTCGCAAGCTCCGTGGTGCCCCAGTCGAGATATTCCCTCAGCGACATGATGCACCTCAGTACCTATAATTTCAATCAAACACGCAAAGAAATGGTAAAATAAGCCGACGCAATAAAATATACATTTGCGCATCTCGCATTTGTGAAATTGTAGATCCCTACAATGCAACGGGTGCAAAGTAATGCTGCGGAATAGAATATCTCGCAAATGTAAGCACATCGAAATGGAAAGCTCTTTGCCGCACGCGCACGCCCAAACCGACGGCGGCAATAAAATAAACTATTAAAGTCAGGCACGCTTGTGTCACGCGAATGCACCAGGAGCCCAGGGAGAGCACACCGCCATCACCACTACGTCACCGGCGGGCCGATATACTGGGTGTTAAAAAAACTTAATCGCACCCCAAGAGTGGTTATATGAGTTTAGTTCACAATTGGCCGCCCATTTAAACCATGTAAAAAGGAGTGCTTTTATGAATGCGTTATAACCATAAAAGTACTCGTCACAGGTGGCGCTTTTGTCGCGCCGTACCGACCGCACCTCAAAAACAAACGATGTGTGCAAGTGTCAAAGTTGTGTACATCGGTCCACTCCTGACCACTCCTTTGGATGCCTTACTTTGTTCAACTTACCTCAGCGTCCGACGGCTAACGCCGTTGGTCCTCGATGCGTTTCACTTCGTAACCTGCAACCACGAGTTCGCGGCCGCGTGCTATAAATAACTATTATACAGCTAGGTGGATGAAGGATGATCAAAACAAGAAGAAAGGTCAAATATTAAGTTTTTTAGAGTTTTGTCTCGATACAGTCTCGTTAAAAACGTTTGTAAGTCTTCTCAACTTTTATCTTTGTTAACCTTTAAAAAAGATGTGACCTTAACGGCATAAACTTAACCTTCCTCCCACAATAATCCTCTCAACCCAGTTCCTACTGTCCAACATAGGATTGTTTTTGTCTATCTTACGATAACTACACAGAGACCGAAATATGTCTATGCGACATATCGGCCACCCGGGATTTAAACCCGGGACCTCTTGCGTCGTAGGTATCGGCCTATAGCTATCGTAGCTATCGGCAAATCAAGTAGGCTGCAACGCTCACCTTTTACCGTTAACCTTTATAACCTTTGTTTTATTAATTTAACAAAACAATATGTATTTCCTAACTGTATAAGTAATGTTTAATAACTTCTATTTACTTGTAGTTCACTGAGCATAAGTTTTAAACACTCGAAACTAGTCTAAAAATAAAATCAAAAACGTGGCAACTCGACGAAAATATTCTCAAAAAATATACTAAGGTCCAATACTAGCAATTTGAAATTTTTATTTATATCATTCTTGAGGCAGTTTACAAACGTGGAATTAGTTGTATTTAGTTGAAGAAATTTAAAGAAATATTTAGAATATTATGCCGATATTTTTTATTTTTCGATTTGGCCCAAGCTTCCTCAGTAATCACAGTTGAAAGAATTAACTGGTTTGACGTCTGACGTTCACTCACAATAATGACAACTTACCCTTTTAACTTTAAACTGAAATTGCATATTG
>JARJDQ010024516.1:0-10168 GCA_030264215.1 Geostiba sp. GC000077
TGATAATGTCAGCATTTTTCTATAACTGCAACGGACCCCACAATGAAAGCGATGAAGCGGACACGGCAGGCGGCGTCAACATGCTGCAACATTGCATCTCAAATCGCTTTACGAAGTTACATGAACGTTTCCGGTGATGACGTGATAAAGTTATGATTATTTTCACCTTAAATATTTAATTAAAATTTGTAATAAACATTTAAGGATATTTTAAGATAACCTTTGGGCGTAATTTTTACTGTTCTTTATGATGGTGTCATTTAAATTGCGTAATTCCACTGAGGTGGTATACCCTATTGTAGTAAATGACACTACAGAGTCTGTGTATATAGCGAAGATTCTAGGTGTTATAGTTTATCAGAAATTAATCTTTATGGTAGTTGACAAGCCTTGTGTTTGTTAAGAGCATTGAGGAAGACTCACGTAATTTTTAAAATTTTTTTTGCATTAGCAAAGTTTCCTTATTACAGAAATATTTCTTTTGTTTTTTTTTAATGTTCCTAAGTTTGAACTTTTCTCTAACACTAAAAATTCTAAATAAATTAGGTAGGTACACTATTCATTTTAATAGGTTTTCATCAATTTAAAAACCAGTAAGTCTTGCTCATTTGATTATTACAATGAATATTAACTATTATTGTGCTCACCACGTCACCAGTAAGATATTATGTATTGAAATTCCAACTTACTATGGCCTCTATTAAACCCACCGCACCTTACTGCACAAAGGTCTATAAAGTTATCACTTGCCATTATTAACCATCATCAGAAGATTCCAATACCTATCTCCAAACAAATGTAATATTGACAAAAACATTATACTTATCTTATTATTACCTATTTAGTCCTTTGGTAACGATAACGGTTTGTACATAATCTATAAACCCTAGTTCCATCAATATTAGAACGGAGTTGTAATTACTATGTTTTTGCATCCTCTTTAATTGAATTTAAGGCTATATATAGTAACTGCACAAATATACCAACATTAACCATTTAATTTTGCGTTCGAATAATGAATTATTTCAAACGTTAACATCATACCGCGTTAATGAATTATAAGAGCACATGTGACTTCCAATGTATCCTTTCGAAGTATTATTACATAATATTTAATCTTGTTTGTAGAATTATCCTAAAGATGATAAACGTCAAAAGCATTGATATAGTGAGAAATAAAATATAACATTAGACATGTGCAATTTTAAGCCTTTGACCCGGTATGCAACTCTTCGTCAACCGCAAAATCTAACAGTACAAGTCAATTTGAAACATTTACGGTTATACGCACTTTGTAATTAATTTAGCATAAAGTATCGAATGTCCATGTAATGTTTCCATGTAAAATGAATCAATCCCCTCGTGCCGAACAATGTGCGTACAATGTTGGCGCGTAAAATTTCAACACTAAATTATAACAAACAAACGCTACAATTTAACCAGGCCGTAATCGCTGCACGGGCTACTCGCGCTCGGTACTAGAAATCAATTACCTTCTCGCGAGCCATAAAATTATGCAAAACAACTGGCGGGATGGCGATTGTGAGATGTGTATGTGAACTCCGGGCACCGGTCGCGACACATACGAGTGCGCCGGTGCACGGAGGTGAGCGCCATGCGCCGCCACCACGTTGCAAAGAAGCTAACAGTTCTTCGACAAGAAACCATAAAGTGCACCAACGGCACGAGCACCGGCGGCCGGTAGTCGACAGTTTCTAGCTTCGCTTTTTGTCAATGCGGCACATAAAACGCTACATTGTTCAATTTGTTCAATAAAACGTAGTAAAGTCCTGCGGACCCAACGCAGAGTGCGCTGAGCTGTTGAGCGAAGAACGAAAAAAAACGGATGACATTGAAAAAATCGCTAATTAATCATTCACAGCATTTGCATCGGCATCGGACGTTAGCACGTGCGACACGCATCCACTGATAATTAAGACTACAAAAACTAGTAAATGCACACTTTGAAAGTGATATCTGTGGGGTTTCGGAGGAACTACACAACTCCTCTTTGGGATGCATTAACATAGAATTCAAAATACTTATTGGTTTTTGAATTATACGCTATTTAATTTACTACATAACTCAATTTTCTCAGAATAACCTCACAACTACAAATTACACTCCAAGTTCTCTGTAAACCTCACAATTACACTAAAAAAATAGTATTAGATCGGAAAAATTGACCAAATTGTAATTGGCGATTTTTGTGCAAATATATGAACGTTAATGCTATACTAGCACATTTCAAAGTTTATAAATAATTGTTGAAAAAAAGATGAAGCCGTAGAAATGCAGAGAAAGATGAAGAGAAGAATAGTCGACATTTGATTTCATGCTGGCAACCAATTTAGGAAAGGATGGGAGAGAAAATCTGGGAATTCTCGTTTGCTTTGAAATGCGAACTTCTTTGGATTTCACAGACCGACACCTATAATCGAATTTGTGTACGGAAACAAAACAAAACCGTATCTTTAGTTGATTATGAAGCGTACGTTTGCATTAAATCCGTTTTGATTATAACTAGAGGTGCATATTTTTTTTATGAATTTAATCTTAAAATGTTTGATGCACACGAAGAAATTAGAAATTAGTAAAATATAAAAAGAATACAGATTTATTAGTATTGCAATCATGAAAATGATATTAAATTAATATTAATCAAGCAATTGATAAACATTCAAAATTTAAGTCAATTCTTCCCTATGTAGAAAAGCAGTCTAAAAACTTTAACTCGCGTTTTCTTGAAACCACAAAAAGTGGAGTTATGTAGTTCCTCCGAAACTTCACAGATAATGGAAGAACTGAGTCGATATAAAAACACTCTTAAACTTTGAGTGCCAATACACGTGTTCCGAGTTTTTGAGTACTTGCTATACTTTTATGCTCATTTTGTGATTGTTGTGTAAGTATTTGTCTTTCTAATATAAGTTTTAATTCATTTGCAATTAACATACATTTATCAAACAAGCATTCGCGTTGATTCAGCTGCGGATTGACGTCAAGCGGAAATTTTACACTTTTATACGTAATTGTACTAAATACACAAAATAGACCCGGTCCCATGCAGAACTGGTGAACATAACAATTAATAAAATCCTTGATCTTAACATCTTCGGCGCGCCTTATAATCTTAATCACCATTATCATTTAATTGTATACTTTCGACCTGCGCCCGATAATTATAATTTGTGGGTGCTTTCCTTCCTACCTCGCTTGGCTGCCCGGAATGTTGAAATTAATTTCGTGCAATACACGAAACACCATAATACCAACGATTTAAATTAAAACTCCTTTGCTGGCATTGCCTGCTTGCTGGTTGCGTTTATTATCATGCCAAATAGCCCGCAGCAACCCCAAAGAAAACAACAGCAACGGCAAAAAACATTTATTTGTACACGCACGTATCTGTGTGTATGTACTGCGTAATGATTGATTAGTAACGATTAGTTATGTATAACAAAAGCTCCGTGAGCACGGGTCGCGGACGCGCTGGCTCTCGGATGGACGGGTCGAGCAATTTCGGGCCTCGGTCCAAGCCGGACATTTAGGTTCTTTAAACAAGTTATTATGATACATGATTAGCTCCAAGGCAAAAAGCATGTATAAATTCAACATTTTTCTATCTCACCTTAGATTAGCTTATTCTTATTCATCATACGCATACAAGGTACTTGAGAAATCAACCTATTTTCATTTCAGGTTGGTGTTGATTGTTTTTGTGTACATGTTAGTACATCCTGTGTAGTACATGGACCGAAGATGGAGATAAGTCCGGAGTTAACTCAATAGTCGAAAACTCAGTGTGAAGCCCACTAATATGAAACGATTAACAATAATATCATTCAACGGCACGTACACTCGATTAGTTCTTTTGCTTTTTTTTTGTTCTCCTTGGATGAGGTTTTTTTATCGCTGGCTGGAGAACGAATGGTGTTAAGTTTATTTATTACATGACTGTTTTATCTCTATCTGATTAGTTGTGATTGGTTCGGAATTAATCGATTTTTATATTCAAATTACTCCCACACGACGCGAGCATGCTTAATTGTCTTTTAAGCGTTCTGAACATAAAGTACCCGAGGCTCTATAGACCTACAATTTTTTATAAAGCGTATGTTCAAAGCGATATTTTAATTGCATTTTTCCAAATGTGTGATTTATCTCTAATTTTACCGCCAGAATAAATGCATTGCTTCCACTGTTACCAATCTTGGAGCAGTTGGAGCTTTGTAGCCAACTTTGGAAGTTCGTGCTGCGAATGGTATAATCCATCAGATGTGTCAAAAAATATAGGATATACTTTGGAGAACTACACATTTTACGCAGCTTAATGCAACTAGCATGTGGATGTGATGGAAGGGAAGGAACGAAGGAAGGTTTAAGTTATTGCCAGGTTGTGCCAAAAGATTGTATGCAGGGGTGACTTATACCGTTGAATTTTACCTATTTTTGGAAACGCCGACAGGAGCGTCCCCGATACTGTCGCTCCTCGAGACATTCAAAAACATTAGATTTCGACGAAATATGCTCGGCGCGTTCAGATTGATAGTAGATCTGTAAAATGAGGGGGATGTTAATGAAGATGTACACGTGCTGCCGTTGAGTAGAAGATGCGAAAAATTGATTCGTTTGGGGACTTGCCCCAAGTGTAACACATGCGCACTCGGCGAGACGTTGAGTAATATCGCCAGACATAAAAGTATTCATTAAAACGTGGAGAATCTTAAGCTGATGGTTTAACCCTTTTCGGAATTTTGGTCTTAGTGGTGGTGCTGTGATTTACAAGATAGGGTAAAAAGGTTACTCAAAACAACATTAAACCACAATTTCTATTTTTGAGTAAAGCCAAAAGGATTTCGAAATAGACATAGGTTCTTGGTTTCATTTAAAAATTTCCAATAGTATGTACTACCAAGTTAGTCTCGGTTATATATTTTTTCTGTTTCGATTTGCATTCCGATTTAATTGCACTCATCGGACCTGCCGAGACTCGCCGAGGCTCGCCGAGCATGTGTTATTACAAAAGCTTTTTGAATATTTCGCATCTCTTCATAAAAACCTAACAATGGTAATTAAAGCAGACAGTAATTGAAAGTGGCTGGGGCCGGGGATAAGAAGAGTTCGTTTACGGGCAGAGTGGCGGTTTGCCTCGCTGCGCCATTTAGCCTCACAGGTTGCGCGATCGCCGCTCCCCGGCGTGTGGTGTGGTGCGTATATGCGATGAGAAGCGGACCCGCGGAACGTCGTAAAAACGGCAGTCGGTTGTTTTGTCCATTTGTTACGCTTTCCGAAGCGCTTTATAGAAAAAAGCCAGCGATTTTTATAGCCCCTCTCCGTATGGTCGTTATTCATTCCGCGCTTGCGTTTTGACCGGTCGTGGTGTTTGCAAATTGCATTCGATGCCTCCCCAACGACTTCAATCCGCGTTATACATATCATTAAATATCCCATTTCATTAAGTTCTTGCCCAATGCACTCGGCAAGGTGTACTTGGTTTGCGCATGCAACATGGCCCCAACATGGGTTTAATGTCCCTTCCGAAACGAGATTCGCTCACAGCGGTGCGGTGCTCTCGGGCTGGGTGAGGAAATTTTGGTGGCGTCGAATTTCGGCATTCCGAATCCAATTAACCGACTGCTTCAAATTAACTAGTAATAGTAAAAATGTTCCCTTCGAGGTGCGCCGAGAGTTTTATTGCAAATTCGTTTTGGACGGTGCAGTGTACTCTTCGTCGTCGCTTGGTTTCCATCCGCGTGTTTCCTCCGGAGAAGGAAAACGGAGCTTTTTTCCATGATATTTCTGTGCTTTACGATCGTGTGAATCTCGACAGACAGATGGACCGTAAAAATCCTCTATTATTCGTTTGCCACCGCCGTGCGCCTTAGCAATCGCAACTACTGGTGTTACAGGCGCGCCGTGGCGGCAAACACATCGTCGGGAAATCGATTTAAAAAAGCGGCATTTCCACATTACCGGCAAATCCTCCAAGCTATTACCGAATACCCGAATAGTGTATTGGTTGGCCAGGCGCGAGACGCGAGATAAATGATAAAACTCCTTGGAAGCGCTTGGGCGAAATCAATCAGAAGGATAAGAAGTATTGCGACGATTTGGGAGCCTTTAAAAGGAACGGGCATTTATCTTGCGTCTTTTCCCGTTTCCACAAATGCGGGAATCTCTTCATTTATTGTACAATTTACACATCGCTATAGTTGACGAGAAGCAGTTTGTTTTGCGGTGGGCGAAATCGCCTGCTCCACTTCATTATCCTCCCGCGATTGAGGCGATTGAGTCGTTTCATCCTCGGTCCTCAACACTCCCCCAATTGCGCGCATCGCCAGCGCGGCGGCACCGGCGTTTACGAGATTAATGCGTTAAGGTTTCGATAATTGCGTAAGAGGGGGCGCGGCCCCCGATGCACACACACGCGTAAATACGCAAACGTAAAGCGGGCATTAAATTTGTGCGTCTATTTCCATCGAACGCTTCGAGATGGATGATTATAAAGGTCTCCTTGGACGATCGCTTCACAATGGGGTTGTCAAGTGATTGCACTTGACAACCCCCTGAAAAAAAAGTTCTTAATGAAAACTTTCACTTCTGAGACTTTTTTGCGATTTTTTTGAAACCTCCCAAACGGTCAAAATAAAATTTTAAAGTTTTCGATGAGTCACATTCCAAACGCTTCTGCCATGCGAAAACAGGGCAAATATTTCAAACTTCATCATTTTTTAATACCGTTAAGGAGCCTTTCAAAAAATCATCAATCCATCCGATCGTTTGAGGTGACCTTTATAATCATCTGCCTGTTTTGGTCGATCAATCCGCCCATAATATTTAGTGCGTTTATGGATGGATTGATAGATTGTGAAGTGATCGTCCAAGGTGGCCTTTACACAGTTATACAGATGAAAGCACACGCCGCCCACGAATTGTAGCATCCTCAGCATCACCAAACACACAAAGCCGGCACTCCACGCCGACCACGTGGTGGGTCACGAAAAGCTATAGTCGCTCGTCATTAACACAATTAATTAAATCGTAAACGCACTTTCATCGTGCACACACAGCGCAATAAACATTTATTTCATTATCTCGCGAGTACGTTTATAGTTTAATCAGACGAGCTTGTGAAACGCACATCAGACACGCACCAAGGCTTGAATAATTTAAATCATTAACACGTTGCACGTTTGTGTGATTTTTTTCTTCTTCGGTTTTATTAAAGGTGAGGAAGCGCGCCTTTATTATGTTTGATTATGTGATGATTCAAAATGTATGATAAGTCAACAAACAAATAAAAGTTTCTAATTTTCGAAAGTTTCGTAGCGCAGATTTGGCCCATGTTAAATTCGCTTCGAATCGAAAATTAAGCATTTAACTTAGTAACGTGTTTTTCCTTGAAATTGAATGTAACGAGGCACCCGAGTGTTGTTTCCATTCGCGATCGATATAATCGCGCATAACATTAATGAGTTCAAAAACTATTATTTACTTGAGTACCTATGTTATAAAAATGCATGCACAGTGAATGTAAGTCACGAATAATGAGTGCGCATAATCTTGATGTAGAGGTACGTTAAGGTACATGTATAAATCGTATTGTTTCATACCGCATTAAAGATAAATGGCTTGCAAGCGATACGATAGTACAGCAATAAGTATGACCAACTTTTTTATAACATTGGCCACTATTATTAATATACCTATACACATATTTTGCACGTGTCTTCAATTCCACATACCATAATAATCTATCATGTAAGTCGTATAAGTAAAGGCGCATTTACACTAGTAACAAATTTCCTAGATTTACATGTAACATTTATAGTTCTGCACTTTTGAGGAGGTTGCAACGAGGTGCTTATTAAACAGCGTTCCGAAAATATTTTTTGGATTTTCCGTCGAATTTCTTTTAAAAATCGCTCTGTTATATAGCAGATTTGTTATATACAAGTGCAAATCCAGCATAAAGGTTTAATTTTAGAAAGGCAGCAAATATTTTTCGCCGATCGCCCGAAAAGTGTCATATTCCAGCTTCCAGCATCGACTCAAAGCAGAAAATGTTTATTTGTCAGTACATGTACATGTACTAATAAATATTCCCACTCGCCTTCGGCTCGCCCAACAAACTAGCCACATAATGTACTATTTTGTACTCACCCTTATCTTGGATTCAATCCTTGTATATTTTCAAATATTTTTGCAATCAAATGCAAAATTTATGTCGTTCGTATATTAATGGCATTTTATAATGACGGTTATCTATTTTTCAGTAACTAGAATCCCAAGGACTTTGATAACGAAAAATATTGTAATTAACCTCACCGCGGCGTCATTATTCCTGGCCTGGGCAAAGTAGCGATATTATTTATGTACGAAACTATTAAAGTGGATTTTCACGTGCCATCTAAATTTGGGCAGAAACTAAAATTAACCTTTAACCCTCGATTGCATTGCATTGAGCAGGACATGGATTTGCTGATGAGTTGTGCGCGAGCCCTGCTGGTGATTAGGGGCAGGCAGGGAAGCTGGGACGACCCCAAGACCTTCGGGGCCCACAATGTTCGAGGGATTATATGAGATTAAGACATCTGTTTGGCACATTTAATTTTAACTCGCTGCCATTTCACCCTCCCTCAGTGTTGCAGTTGCTCTATCACTGCTGTGCATGGAGTATCGTGAACTGCTCTCGAACACGTATTTAATTGCTGGAACAAAGTGTGTATGCTTGTGTATAGAGTTTACCCCCAATTCGAATTGATTCATTCAGCTCTGTGCTCTGGGGCTCAATGTGTCGGTGATTGAGTTGTTTTCCATCATTTGGAGTGTTTCGTGACTGCCGCTATTAATAGACCCCGGGGGCCACACCGGAAATCGAAATGAAATAATTTCGTCTGAGACCTTGCACAACCTTCGACTAGATGGAGGACTAGGGGAGACATTGTATGCTATCTCATGACCGCAAATTTTCTGTTTGATTAATTCATCAAGCACACAGCCTGAGGACCCCGGAGGAGGTTGAATCTTGGCATTGCAATTTGCAAACTTGGACACCTGGCAATGTCAACGTCACGTTAGAAATTATGCACCGGAATATGTTTGATGATTTAATTTCGAGTGCCCGGTGCATACAATGCGATGCAACGTAGAATGTTGGACGGTCGCGCGTCGCTACAATTGTAATTGCGTTCATGCAGCGAATGTGGGTGTGCTCGCCTCCTGCCTCTTGTCTCTTGTCTCATGCGTATGACCGTCCTCAATGCTATATTTACCGTATAATTGTCTGATATTAGAGACGCCGCACGCCGTCAATGCAGTGCTTTCGTGCGGCATTAATTTAATATAAAATGCGAAGGCTGCACCTTTTCACACCTGGCACTAATTTTTACATACGTCACAAGAAATTAAACAAAACGAGAAGCATGGACACGAACGAGCATGATTCAACATGGCAAATGCCGGTTTGGCTATAGTGCTTCCAACTTGGATGGTGCGGTGTTTGCTCGGCATGGGTTTAGCCGGGCGATTAGTCACAATTAAGGCGATAAAACAATGAATTGCAAATAACAATTGCAATGTATGCAAATGCGTGTGCCAACGATCCTGCAGTTTCTGCTGCGGCGGTGATTTGGCGCGGTTGGGTCCACGGCCCATGGGTTCATTGTGAATTGTGAGCTGTCGCATCCGGAGTGATGTATTACCACGTGGTTTCGCACACCTCCGTCGTGCGATGCTCCGCATTTCGTGATGCTGCACTCCTGCATCACCTTCACGTTAATGCTGTAATGCACATTCGGCGCCGCGGCCGCAGAGTGCTCGTAGGCATCCTTCACCAATCTCTCACCATTTCTCGACGCGCCGGGGCGAACACTTTTACGCTCGCTATTACACATTACACATTGCGCCTAGTGTGTCTTCTGTAAATACTTTATAATTACACACCGGTCCTCTTTGATTTTCCTTACTAATGAACGCTTTAATTGCCGTTTAAATTACGCCGAGCGCAACGAACTTACAATTTGCCCTTTTTTGATGCGTCGTGCGTTTGACACATTTTCCCGATGCTGTATTCATATTCACATTAATTCGCCACGATGCTGCATTGCGCAATGCTTAAATGTTAATCCTCGCGCTGAGTACAGGGTGTGTGTAAATGAGTGTA
>JARJDQ010024519.1:0-12621 GCA_030264215.1 Geostiba sp. GC000077
AGCGGCGAACCCCGCGAGCCGCGCAGCGGCGAGCTTCCCGTGAGCCGCGAAGCGGCGAACCCGACGCTCTTGGGGGTTGAGCCGCCGAAGGCGGCTCGGGGGGGTACCCCCCTAGTATGCAAATAATTCGCGATAAATATTTATTGTATGTGTCACGTAAGGTTTTGCTAATCTGGGATTTAGTACCGAACAAGATTTGCTACTTAATGGAGCATGAAAATGCCTGCCTTATTCCTCAACAATAAAAAATAATTAAAGTTAAATACAATTGCATAAAGATGATGACTCAGGGTGATTAAGACTAGAAGTCGAAGTGGATTTGAACGAATCAACGAACAAAGGAATAATTGCAAGAAAGAAAAGCGTAGTTATAGTTTTTTTTTTATAAAAAATGTACGGTTTAATTTTAAATTGACATCGACGCAAAGATTAAAGAAATGAATGTAAAGTATGAGCATACAAAATTTCACTTTTCACTTCCCGTGGATATAATTCCTAATTAATTTAACATAAACTACCAATACCAATATGACGAGAAAGTGCCAAGTGCCAGTGACACCGGAGAGTGTCTTTTTCGGCATGTTTTGAATGTTCTGCTCGATTGATTTACAATAAAACCACAAATTGATACAGTGTACCGGTAGAAAATTATTCAAGCATAACGCATTTGTCAACTTTATTAAACACGTAGGTAGTATATGTGATTTTTTGTCTTTTGCATAACAAATATGAAAAATACAGTGATAAATTCAGAGTGCAATAAACTCGAAACGATCGCAGACGAAAATAAAAGACCAGCTACATTAACATTACTTTACTCGCTTAATTTGCTTAAATATTTGGAATGAGAAACAGGACATACAATTTCAACACTTGGTGATAAGCCAGCAATGCATGAAATTGACAAAAATCATACTCAACATATTATTTCTAGATAAGAACAAAATGCCAACGCAATACGCAGCAGTGCTGCGTGCACAGTTCAAAAGTTCACCTACGATAATAATTTTCTAGACTGGGCTAACCGTGGCGCCCTCGGAATGAAACATTAAGCATAATTTAATGCCTAGCGCCTAGCTTAATGATAGAATATGTCAGTGTTAAATATCTTCGCAACTCACTTTCGATCGATGTTAATGCAAAAAGTGAAACTCAACAAATTCGGCCAAAATCAAGATTTCCACACATAAAATTCGTAAATGGTAATTTTATGAATATTAAATGAGCGAATTGCACATGACTGCACATTTACAAATTCGGATTAATTATAATTATCATAATGTCCAAATTATTTGCACATAGCACACAAAATCCAATTTTGAGTTGGAAATAGATTAGTTGCGTTAATTAACGATTTACTCAACACTCAACCACTCATCATCATAATCATAACTATTAGCATTAATATGCACTCTGTTGAAATTCGCCTACTCAAACTGTGGATGTGGTAAATTTAAACCGAAAATGTGCAGCAAACGAATATTTATACCGGTCTCACAACTTAAAAGTATACATGTGATTATCTCTATGTTTCTCTTGTTATTCGTCAAGTAAATGCATTCGACCCAGTCACCCAGATACAAATGCATTCAAAATCATTTGTATACTTTTAAGATTTCAACACGGTATAACACGTGTGTGCATCGAATTGGTGTTAAAAACTATTCGAACACAACACAAATTACGCGGCGCGGTTGTGTGAAATTGGAACAAAGGTTTCAACACGGTGTCATGATTACCAAATAAATAAGTGATGTATGCACAGGCACAGCAAGTTCCAGTGAGTACCGGTGAATAAGTAAGGTGACTGCAAAACACTCGAAAAAGGCGTAAAACTTCAAGCACCATATGAATATGTAATGAATGGTTTGTTTGCTTTAGTTTTTAGTTTACAATAGCGTTAAAAATGTGCAAAATTACATTATTTGCTCCAATTACAAACATAATCACATAACTGTAATTGTTGCAATGTCACGTTAAAATTGGGTTGCCTGGACACCCAAATCCAAAAAAATCGCATAATTTTTAAAATGAGGAACTCATATTTTTTTTTTGAATTAGCAAAGTTTCCTTATTACACAAATATTTTTTCCTATTTTTTATCGTCCCTTCAGAGCCCATAAAAAAAATGATTAAAGTTTGAATGTTTTCTACTTTGGTGATTCATTATCTCTGTCCACAAGACGCCATAGAAATGAGTCGATTCTCAAAAACAAATTGAGTAATAACTCGAAGAATACATTTTTTAAAGATCTTCACTAAAAATTCTAAAAAAATTACACTATCGATTTTAATAAGTTTTTAGTTTTTATCAATTTAAGACTCTGTAAGTCTCTCTGCCATTTTTTGAAAGGATCATCTCAAAAACACAAAGTGTAAGTATAATTTCCAAATAAAAATATTCAACGCAATAAAACTTTAAGATCTACAGTTGTAAAGTATAAACAAAAAAGAGAAAAGTAATAACTTTTACTTATTACACGTCGCGCATTGCTCATTGCAACAACAAAGTCCACGCTTCAAAAATACGGAACAATGGCCACAGCTTAAAACGTAGAAACGTCGAATTAAAATAAAAATTAAATAAAACCAAGAAACCAACTCTCACTTACGCAAACAAATTCAAAAGTGTGAACTGCATCTTAATGTTTAGTTTTGACGTTTCGAGTTATCCTTCGTAATCGTGGTTTTGAACCGTTCCAAAATTGGCACAAGCACAATTCACTAAATATTATGCGACTTTAATTAAATATTTTGTATCGCGAAGACACACTTGTGATGTTCAAAGTTTTCATGGTGATTTTTGGCGACCGTACCGATGAGCAGCCAAGAGACGACTGAGATAATCGCCGCGGCATTCGAATGTTAAATTACGTCCGAAATCATAACAAACGGCGTACCATGCACGAAGCACTGCGCTGATAAGTGAACACACAAATTCAACAAATCAACAAATGATTAGCACGAATTTGGACACGACGCTTTAATGTTTATGTCATTGGAACGCACATTTATCTCACCACAGCGCAAAGAGCAAAGAAATGATACAACCGCAATGTGTAATTTAATCTGTTGATACTGTCTACATTTTCACAAGTGTCACAAGCTCACAACCTCACAAATCTCCACTCTCCAGTGATTTATTATTTTAATTCGTCGTTAATAAATAAACCCTGGTCCTGGGCAAAGATCAATCTCGGAACTCAACTTCCAGCTTCTTGTTGATTACGTTTTAAATTCCCGGTACATTAAAATTACATCGAGTCACTTGCAGCTGCACTTGAGATGACTAGATTTAATCCTGTGGTGTTGGCAACGACGACTATTATTTATTCCTGGACAAAGGATTTGATTGCATCTTGTATGTGAATGGAACTGTGATCAAAATCCCTTTGTTCAGCTCACGCGTTGGGTGTTGTATTTTAATCGCAACACAACACAAGAAGTCCCCACGACATGGAGGAGTGCTACCGAACGCGAACCACGGCGCACTCACCGCGCGACTGACTCAACACACAACGACTCAAAATCAAAAGCCTCAAATGCCAGAAAGCTTCCAACGTTCCAACCATATCCCAACAAATACGCGTGGAGTTAGAGTTAGAGTTAAGTAAGCAAGGCGTCGGTCGCCTCCACCACGCTCCCCGTCACCGACACCGTCGCCGACGCTGCACGCCGATTTATTGTAGCGCATCTCCTCTGTGTGCTCTGCCTCTAGTGCTAGTGTAGTGTCTACTCTAGCAAGACTAGATGCAACTCGCATGCAATTGAAACTTGTTACCAATGGCAAGTAAGTGCTGCTTAATAGCAGCAGCAGTTGAAGCATGAAAGCTAAGCTTTGAAGCTAGGTTGAACGAAGAGTTATGATTTATTACATTTTAGCAATCAAATCAGAAAAATTGTATTTTTCCTTTTAGTATCTTATTAACTATTAAGTATACACTCAGTTTACTATGACTATGAGTATGAATACAGATACATCCTCCCTCCACACGATTACGAAAATAACCTGACTCAAGTTAAGCTAGGTGCCATTGCCAGCTTGCTAGGAAAAAGAAGTAGTCATTGGGTGGGTATGACTCAGTCACACGCGCACGTTCACGTTTCGTGCAACCGTGTAAAGTGTGAAGGTTTACAAGTTCATGCTCCACATCTATTTAAAATTTAGATGTCGCGATGAAACTATGAATTTTGATAATCCTCTTGATGAAGGTTGCAAACTGAAGGCTTGAAGGCGGCCTAAATTGGAAAAGTAAATGGTGTTGGTGGCAGTTGCTCTTTGTTTGAGTCCTTTTAATTGTAATTTAATTTACTTAACTTTGCTTCCTGCTACTTAACCTAAGTCTTAAGTCTAGTTAAATCTAATATAAATTTACTCCCGTGTACATTTCGTAGTGCTTAAATATTCTAGAGATCTAAAATCTAGAGTGCGTCATTTTCGGTAAAAATTGAAATTTATATTTTCCAAGAAACAATCTAATCATTTCCTATTGCCAGAGACAAGATGCAAAGTATGAGTATGCTTAGCCTTTGATCGTGTAACTTGTAACAAGCAGACAGTTGGCACCAATGTCAGTAAACAATATTAAGCTATTGAATATTCTCTGAAAACCTTTTTAAAAATTTCTATCGAAAATCCTTTGTCATCCAAGAAGTCATTATCTTTACAACAGCACACAACGCCAGGAAGTACTAAAGAATGACACTTGCAAAATGTACTACTATCAATAAAATACCTATGTAGAAACATACCTACCTGATACCTGGAGTAACTTAAAGTTATGCACTGTGTTATCTTAAATACACTGCGGTCATTTCCGACTTTTCAAGTGATAAAGCACTAAACGACTAAACGCTAATAAATTCGTTTTTAAAAGTCATTGACTCTTCGTATGTACTTGCGATATCTTCCGTAATATGTTGGATTATGCTTGTTAATAATGAATTCCACATTCAAATGTTGAGCATCCGCCCAAACTAAACTTGTACATATAATTTCTACTTGATTACAATAGAAATTGTCTCTATCTCAACATGAGAGTACTGCTACAATTTTAAATCTATTGTTCGTTGCTGCAGAGAATAAATTATACAAGACATACAAAGTACTCACAGAGCAGAGAGCTACAAGTCATAGTACAGCATGCAAGAGTAATGTAATCATGTTCGAATGCACGATGTGAACAATGCTGGTCATCAATTCGTAAATAGTCAATGCATTACACAAAAGCAATTACAATTTATAGCACTTACAGATAAATGCTTAAACTATGACTTAAATACTCGATAGCAATTGTAATTATTTTATTAGGAGCAAGGATTATTTAGCTAATTTTCTTGTTAATATTTTTTGCACATAGTTTTCCTATCAACTTATCAAGTCAAGAACAAATGTTCGAATGTAAGATGATTTTAAAACAATGCATTCATAAACAGAGTTATTCAAACGTTATCAAAACTAAACAATCATAAAATTGTCGGAGTCCTCGAGAAATTATTTTTATTCATCATTTTATGGTATCTTTATGGTGGTATCTTCGTGTCTTTTGTCTTTATAATTATAGCGTGTCATTGTCACCTGGTTTTGAGTGAGAGGTTATGACCGTATCTGAACTCTGAACTCTATGGTAGTTTTATAAAAGGCACCAAAACGAAGCATACATAGATAATGATGGATAATACTGGAGCAATATGAAAAACCAAACCATACTCTACATCTATAGGGTGGACTAAAATTGGCGAAAAAAAAACGCAGTGTAACTTATTTATTATGCATATTTGTAACCTAAAAATTCAAAATTTGAGGACCTCGTGAGGCCAAACGTAGACTTTCTTAGCATTTTGGTATTAAGATTATCGTTATCTTTTGACATAAACTATAATGGTTGCACCTTCAATTCGCCAAATTGATGAAAGCGGTTCGATTCCGGCAAGTGGAGGAATATTTTGCTAATAGATCTTGAGATTTTACAGTACTTTGGTGCATTGCCGCTAATACTTTTCTATTAATATCAATTTTTCCACCAGTATGAATGGACTTCAATTTATAAACTATAAAGTTACCTGGCGTATTACCGCCAATTTTAATCGACCCTGTATATATGTAGTTACAGCTGAATAGAATCACCTAGAACTAGGCGACTGAGCAAAACAGTCAACACCACACGCCATATAATTCGATTCGCAAGTTGAAATTACAGTGTACGAGAATGAGTTTTTCCACGCTGCGTTCCAGCTCGTACCAGCTCCCAATTCGTCACAGCGCGAGCGTATAATGCATATAGCAGTATAGCATATCCATTCGATACTGTAGCAAGAATAGATTTATGCATATATTTACACGTAGTACATTGAAGGCATTTTCATGTTAAATTAAGAATTCGAAATTCCTTTTCGCAGAAATAAAAAGCCCATTAACAACTCTATCAGTAACTGTCACCTATAGTTCTAGTTTCCAATTTTTTGGGCGTTATCAGAAACGTGGTGAATATTTGCCTTTTACCGCTTAAAATATTCGCGATGCCATTTCAAGGTGACGCTGCGCCGCGCCGCAGTCGCATCGTCATAGTTTTAATCAAATATTAGTCCGCGGAGCACTCCACACATGAGTCGTAAACCATTCCACATTGTTTTATAGCCAAATATGGATGACTCACACATCATACACACATCACACTTATCACATCGTGTGCAATGACAAGTCCGACAACCGACAAGTGCAAATACGTACGACGGGGAGCGCGGCGAGTGCCAGCCTCCGAATCGAGCGATAAATTATGCTAAGCACCCCACTGGCGTGGCGTAATGAGTGTAACTAGAGTGTATGTATGGAATTGCCTGTTTCTGTTACTGTTATAACAACACAAACGCATATTAAAGGGATTAGCAATTAGAATCATGATCATGAACAAACATTTTTTTCAACGACTTCCTGATTGATCATAGTGATCAACAAAATTATGAAGATATTATGAAGCAACCATGAAGCAACAATTAAAAATATGGTAATAACAAAACTTATCTTTCAAAATACAGGGTGTTAATAAAATAACTTTACACAGCTAAGTAAATGATAAGGGAGATCAAAACAAGAAGAAAAGTTCAATACTCGAAAGTTCAATTCTCAATCGTTCTCGAAATACAACAGTTTGAACTTTTTCATTCTTCATTCAATGAAGTATTTTACCAACTTGCAATAAGCGGTATGTAAATTCATAAATTGAAAGATAATTTTAAAAAGATATACCAGATTTTTTTTATTTTTCGACTTGGCCCAATTTGCCTCTGCAATTTCAGTTTAAAGTTAAAAGGGTAAGTTGTCATTATTGTGAGTGAACGTCAGACGTCATACCCGTTAATTCTTAAACTGTAATGTAATTGCTGAGGAAACTTGGATCAAATCAAAGAATAAAAAAATTGGCCATAATCTAAAAAATTCTGTCAATTTCTACAATTAAATACTACTAATTCCACGTTTGTAAACTACTTCAAGAAGGATATAAATAAACATTTCAAATTGCTATCTATATCTCGAGAACCATTGAGATTTCTTCTTGCTTTGATCTTCCCTATCATCCACTTAGCTGGGTATACCTTTTTAAATTAACACCCTGTAATAAATAACTATTGTTGATTGGCGATGTTTTTAGAAAAATCTTACTTGATTGAAGCAAAAAAAAATCACAGCATATTTAGTCGTTATTTCACCTGTTGAACAGAACGCACGAAATGGTAACAATCCTCATTACGAAAAATGCCAGCTGCCAACATAGCATAATAATGTTGTAATATACATAAGAATATAATACGGTTTTTGCACTCTATGAGCGCCGCCAGAATTCGTACACATAATTACTCCATTCACGCTGCCGCCGTGCACGCACGCACAATGATCTCTCGTAATATGGAAAAATGTATGCGCCAGCAAATAATGCCCAAAACAAAGCAAATGCATATGCTGTGCGAGCAGCGAAGAAGACGGTAGGTAAGCTCGACTTGCAGCAACGAAAGGTGAAAGTTATTTTGGTTTCCTCGATTACGATGGTATTAAGTATGTATGCTGGTGAAGACGAGCCAAGAAGCGCTGCGCGGCGCGGCGGTGCGCTGGATTGTTGACAAATAGTAAAATTTGATTGCACGCCACGTAACAGAGGCTTTCGCATGGGAAAATATTTGCGGTGCGATTTATCGCGATCGTTTGCTGCTAAATAAGTGAATTAAGTAGGTTTTAATGGATGTTAATGACGGCCATGGTGATGCAAGGTGCAATTACTTACTTGGAAAGACAATTGCGTTTCCACATCTTATTTAAGCTTAGATTTGGCATTTTTACAAAGAAAAGTAATTATTCCTTGTAAATTAATTCTTTCATTTTTTTTTTCAATTTAAATTTTCTTTCATTGAAAAGACGTGATTCTTTAACTTTTCTTATTTTCGAGATATCTTGAAATTTTGGCGCGAAATTCAAATTTGCAATCTTACATTATTTACTAAAAAGTAAAGTCTCTTGATTGTACACTATCTCAATACGTCCTTCCCTTTCCACTTCACAACATCACATAAGGTATTTGATTTATTCTATTTTTAAAGTCTTCCGCATCTTTGGTATGCACTTCCGACCAACAAACGCCTTTGAATGGGTGGAAGACACATTTGCGTGCTTTCTGCTTTTCAATCACTTGCTCTGCACTCACCATCGTCTCTCCCGGGGCGCGCGCAAGAAAGCCCTCTTTCATGCAGATGCTGATGCTGACGGAGGGGTGGACTTTTCAATGATGCTAATTTTCCCAACCGACGTCCCAACGCTCCTTACGTTTCCACTCACCGGGGCACGCACACACTCGGCACGCTGAAAAAAATGAAAGGACCTCTGATGGAACATGAAAGTGCGCGTTTCAGGCTGGTCATAAAGCGGAAAGAATGCTCCTGATAAAAATAGATACCTTCCATCCCTGGCCGACAAAAGAAGCAGAAGAAGAAGAGGAGCCAGCAGATTGTGGAAGTGGTAAAAAAAGTTGAGCATTCAATTAGCGCCAGTAAAAGCTAAAAATTGAAGTCGCTGGGGGCTGGGGGGATGGAAATGAAAATAAATGAGAGGGATGGTTTGAAGAGCTTGGGTTCGACTAGCAATTCATCATGTCAGCTTTAATTGATTTTTGTAAAGGGTTAATGCGGCCGGACGCAAATAAAAATCATTGCTGCAATCAAGGGGATGGAAGAGCGCTTTAAACTCAAACCAAGGCGGCAGCATCAGTTCATTGTCCCCTCCGATTTCCTCGAAACCTGGGAACGTGGGAACCCGTGCGGATTAAATTAATTTGTATTATCTTGCCAATGCCGGTGGGGATGAACGTGATGCACCGATGGCGACATATCCGGTCTATCGCTGAATTCGAGCGTACTTCATTAGTAGGAGCTGTGAATTTCCGCTCGTAGCTCACAACTTGATTTTCCCTTTGCTGAAGAAGTGAAGAGGAAGTGAGGAGGTATTAATAAGAGCTGGACCAGCAAATGTATTTTTCTATTTTTCTAAGAAAATTACGTTACTTTGCAGTTTGCAGGGAATAACAATGAATAATTTATGAACCTGGGGTGAATATATGGGTAAACGCAGAAAGAAGGAAGATGATTACCACATGCCGAATGTCTGTTTCAAAACGCTGCTGATGAAACTCGGGGCTGTTTGTTCTATATTCCATTCGAAGCGCTACCATGCCCTAGGGGTTGTTTCGCGTTCCTTGCACCCTGCCATTCCAATGTTCCATAATGTTCCAATGTTCTAGTTTCTACTTCAACTTCTACTTCCCAATGTATAAAAGTTTAATCAGCGATACGATACGATACAATACAAACTTGGTGTTGTGGCGGGTGCATCCATCACGGCATCGCACATTGCATCTATTTGTCTTTGTACCCCTGCCCCTGCTCCTGTGGTTCAGTTTATTATATCACAATTTTCCCGCCACTCCATATGCTTTGTCCGCGTTTTCCATTTTCTTCGCGCGGATTTTTCGCACTTTTTGTTCTCGCTGATTAATCCTTCTGTCTTGATATCTCATTCAAACCGCGCCCTGCGCCTGCAATTCCTGCAAAATGCACGGCACG
This sequence comes from Geostiba sp. GC000077, assembly GCA_030264215.1. NCBI lineage: Eukaryota > Metazoa > Arthropoda > Insecta > Coleoptera > Staphylinidae > Geostiba > Geostiba sp. GC000077. Next base: position 10,105 of record JARJDQ010024519.1, read on the forward strand.
TACTCGTCTGCATGTAAATCTACCCCTGCTTTAACATGGAATTTAATGCGGAATTCTCGGTAATGGTGTATGTAGGTTTATTAGGAGGGAACACAATCGAAAATATACAATGCATCGCCGTCGTGAATAGCAAAATGCTACGCTGAAAATCCAGGATTTTAATGACAGTTTGGAAAAGTCGGAAAAGTAATTTTGACGTGTCAAGTTCTACTTGTTGCTCACATCAAATTCACAGCTATAATATTGAAGATACAGTGAATTTCAAAAAAGACGGATTATGTAATAGTTGCGCACAAGATCGTATGTCTTACCTTGAATCTATTCCGCGCGCAGTCTGGCATTAGCGAACTGTATCGCTCCATCGCGCGCAAAATGTGAGTTGTTCTAGAGTGTAGTGGGTATGCTGCTCTCGTCACTCTTTAACGGGGAGTCATATTCATCTAATGCCAGACTGCGCGCGGAATAGATTCAAGGTAAGACATACGGTCTTGTGCGCACCTATAACGTAATCCTCGACTTTTTGAAATTCACTGTACATTTTTCATTAGAAAATTTAATTTTAAATTTAAAAGTTTAAACGTTTATTTTCTTCCTGGGAAGGACTGAATATTGAGACGAAATTAATTACAGTTTTGGTGATTCATATGACACAAATGCCATAGCGACGACCGCTTCAATTTGTTAATTACGAGTTACGACGGTTACGAACGGCAGTGGCGGGCGTTATGGGCATTATAGTCATGACCTTGCTGCTAGGCGCCATCGCCATTAATTTGGCGCTTCATTGAAAGCAATTAATTCACTTAACTCAGTTCGGCGTTTTAGTTAACTTTGAGTATGTAGAAGACTGGAAGATTGGATTCAAACTCAAAACTCTCAAAAGTATTCGTGGAAATTGGAATTGGAAGCTTAAAATAGATTTCGCCGGAAAGAATATTTAATCATCTTTTTTCCGGTTGAAGGGAATTTTCATGGCTTGTAGTTGGAATTCATCAGTTTTTATTGGTATTTTGCGAAAGATATTTCGTAATATTGCTACGTGCGGAATGTTTTTCATTGCTTTTCCCCTTTTTTCGGTTTTGTGCTGTGGGGGAATATCAAAGATATTAATTATGCATTCTTTGCATCTCCTTGATCGCCCACTCATTTCGTGTCTTTCATCTTTCATCCACCTATCTGTCCATCGGCAGAAGTTCTGCTTCTTGTCTCATTTCACATTCCACACTTTATGAGCACTCTCTGATTGCGCGCATTAAAAACGATCGTCTGCTTTCATCGCGGGCACTTTACCTTCCCTCCTGCGCAACGAAGCCCGCAGGAATGTGCACCGTTTGCCACCCCTAAGGATTTCAACATTTTACATGCACACGCGTGCTGTACGTGTTGAAGGAAGAGTGGTGGAAAACATATGCGGTGGTATATCTACGTGTTTGAAAGGAAAGAGGAACTGTGAGGAAAAGCGTAATGCGACAGACAGTTGAAACTGAAACACAAACCGTAATGCGGTAATGCATCTTGGGCGCGCACAAGTACGCATGTAAAATACGTGTAAATATTTTAGTGAGCAACGAAATGCCTTTCCGTGCGGTGCTAAATTTAGCGAAACCGCCGCGGCACGCAATAAACGGGAGCGAGGAGCAAGTTTTCGGCCTGCGTGCTGGAATTTAAATGATTCGGGGAAACATTTGACGTGTGCCTTTTACCATGCATTGTTTGTGTATGCAGTATGCTTGCCTTGGTTATTGCCCAGCGCAAATGAGTGATCAATACTTGAAATAACCAATTAGCGCGGCAACCGGTTTTGAAATTCAAATTCGCTTCAATGTAATTTTTTCAATCAAACGAGGAATATTCATGAAATAAATGGGAAAAACTCATGTAACGTTGAGAATTGGAAGCGGGACTAAATCATGGTTTTATTTATAGTCAAGAACATAAGGATGCATTAATTGAGGGTAATTTTAAATTCATTTGAATTTTGGGTAATTTTTAAAATTTTTTTAATTTGCAGTTTTCTTATCATATTTCAGATTTTTTTTAACGTCCGTTTTGAACCTGAAAAAATATAATGATTGATTTTTTTCTCTACTTTGGTGCACGATAGAAATTAGTCTCAATTCTCAAAAACTTTAATAATTAACAACTCGAAGAAAACAGTTTTTAAAGATGTGCCTTCTTCATCACTAAAAATCCTTTACATAATGACACTATCGATTTTATCGCCTTTATCAATTTAAAAGTCAGTAAGTTTTCCTCATTATTGTCGCCCTAGGGCTTTAAAAATCCCTTTACCGCCCGCAAAATTGGTTGCTAATTTTCATCTAACAGGTGGGCGATTAAATATTTTTTTCGCCTACTTGCGCGGAAACGCTTCTTTGTTTCTTCAAAAATAGGGAGGAAGATTCTTTGTTTCCCACGGGAAACAAAGATTCCGGCGAGAGCCGACGGCAAACGAGGCATACTTGTAGGAAAAACAAATGTTTAAAACAACTGAAAGATAGGCAACTAGATTGCTAA